>CM076574.1:688924109-688949713 GCA_034641835.2 Pinus albicaulis | reverse complement strand
GGAAGGTTTTTGATCCATATATTGTGGAAGGGGGCTTACCTTCTTCATCAGCAAATTAGGGACATAAGGGAATGAAAAAGTAGAAAGAGGCAATTGTGCATCAGAAATTCATGCAAGAGGATGAGGACCCTCATGATGAGGATTTTTTTTTGACCTAGTTGACTTGGATTAACAGGATGATAATGAGGCTTCAAGATTTATTTTCAAAGAGAAAAATCCAAAATTAGAGAGATGCAAATTAATTTGGATAGAGCTCCATCTATCATTTCATTTCTTGAGCAGGAGAACAAGTAGCTAAAATATCAGCAAGAACTTATGGAGCTATAGCTTCTCCAAATAAAAAGAGGTAAAGACATGATGCCACTTAATGAGCTTGACCATTATGACATTCAAAGCAGTAGAAAAAAACCAAATACAAGGCGTCTTAAGAGGGCTTTACAACAACAAAATATTGAGGATGAAAAACTCACTTTTGAAGAGAGGATTGCCAAGGAGGTTGAAAATAACAGAGAGATATGACTTGGTAGAGTCAACATCCACCTTGAGAAACTCCTCCACAAGGAAAAAAGACAACTTAATTCTAAGAAACATGTCTAACATGTATATCACAAGAAACAAGGTCTCTAGCATTAAACTCAAGCAATTGCAGGAGAAACATAAACAAACCCTAGCCAAGAAAAAGGAATGAGGAAAGCTTGGCATCCTTGCTGAAGCATCCCTCATTGCTTATCAAAATTCATCAGGATTTCACATAACAATTTCGAATATTTTTTTAGAAATTTTTTTATCTTTTGGGTTGTTGCAAATTTTTGAAAATTTTAGCATAGCTAAGACTGCCAAGAGCGCAACACCCTAGGCATTGCACTTCTTCGAGGAGGCTCCAAACGATAAACCAAGTGTACCATTAGATTTAGAAGGGAAAAAATAGTCAATTTAGGAATTTTGATAAGTAAATTTTGGAAAAGTGGCAGGGTAAAAGGTCAAAAAACACCCTAAAAATCATGGTTCTGCCTTGTTTTTCAGCTAGGCACTGCGCTCCTGACTAGTCTTTGGAGATTGATTTTTTGGAGGGTAAAATATTATTATTTTTGGAAACCAAGGATATTTTTGGAAACTAGACTGGACTGTATTTCAAATGAGCTATCCTGAGCTCAATTTAGACATCAGAAACCCCGTCACAAGTTAATATGAAGATGGCATTGTGGTTGTGACACAAGAATTGCGCTCCTCACACTCGAGCTGCGCTCCTAACCATTCTCTGTTTTTCCTGATTTTTTCTAGTTTTCTCAGTTTCAACATGGAAAATCATGTTTTTACAATGTAATTTATGGATGTAAATGTAATTATGATGTTTTTTAGTTACCTAGGGTTAAATACACTAGGTAAAACTCTTTTTGAGGATTGATGAATCAGTTTCACTAAAGTTAGGGACAAGTCAATTTCACCTCACTACTATCTAGTTTTCAGTTTATAATTTTGTGGATCAGCTTAACAACTCAGGGATTCGACCCCTGAGGTTGAGATAATTTGTTTCACGTCCATATCCTTCATTTCTTGACTCATTTCATAGGTTGGATTTTGTTGTATTGATCAGAGACACTAATGTATTTAGATTCTGGTAGGAATATATTGGATGAGTTGCAGCTATTCTTTTGGGATTCATGTGGTATTGTACTTTGGCATAGTTTCTTCTTTTTTTCATAGGTATAGATTTTTTTGTACTTTCGATGTTCATTCCAGTTCTATGATATTTTTATGATCTGTTTTGGGAGAATCGCCATAATCTATTTCAATTTCTTTAGTTTAAAAAGAATTCATGTACTTTCATGCTCTTTTTAACACCTCACCTATCTGATACATCTCACCTAAAAAAAATAAAGTGTTAGAGTGATTACCTACCTTGCCCCATTAGATGTCTATAATTATGATCTTATTTTCCCTTACCTAGTTACCTCTTTAAACTAATTCACTCATCCAGCAGCTGAATTAGTTGACTCATCCCTCTTGGGTGTGATTCCTTGGAGAGACCCCTCTCTTTCCTAATAGGTCTAAATACTTGGTGAGATCTTGGTTTGTAGTTACCTTTGCTGGTATCTTCTCAGACTCAGAGATTCGGTGGAGTGCTAACATCTTGGCGACCATACTAGGGAGGAAAGTGTCAGATCTTCCCTGGTTGTACAATTAGTTCTTCGAATTCTTGGCCTCTAGATGATAGGTCTAAGATTTTGTTGAGCCTAATCTAAAAAGGTTGCGGAGAAAACAAGATGTTGAACAATGAAAATTTTGGCTTCGAGGAGATACAGTAGATCAAATCTTGATCCTCACCCAGCTGATCCAGTCAAAGATGTAGAGAGGCTTCTTCGGAAGAATAGATATCAAGCTACATAAATTCAGTTAGATCAAATCCCATTCGTAAGATAGTATTCATTGCCTACTAAACTTCTATCTCTCAAAGATATCCCATTTCATTTAAAATTCGAGTTGTAATTGTTTCGATCTAGGTCTGAAACCTCATTAGATGACATATTATTTGATCCATTAAGGCTCTCTGAGGTTAAGTAATTATCTGAGTTAGATCTTATTTATTTAAAAATTGAAGAAAAGTTATCCTTTGAAGAAACTAATTCTGAATCAGACTTTGACAGTACAGTCTGGAGTCATTTTTTTAAACTTGAAATTTTAGAAAAATTCCTTCAGTACCAGTCGAAAAAATCCATAATCCAATATCGGCAAGAGTCAATACCTATCCTAACACACTCATAGTTAGTTGTTGTTTCCTCTTTCGCACAATCTACTTCATCACCTATTCAGCAAAATCTTCCTATTCTCACTCTTGAAGTCCATTCAACGGGAATTTTGGCCAGATTTTCACCCTTCATCTTACAAGGTGAACGCCACACCCTACCTCAGCGTTATGGCCAGAGGCTACCACTTTTTGATGAAAATTATTCAATCACTGGAAAACAACACATAGTTAAAGTCACTAACTTTATTGACTTGGAAGAAGTAGATGAAGATGATGCAAAAATGAGAATCATAGTTTAGAGTTTTTCAATAGAAGTTAAAGTATGGTTCAGATCATTAAATGAAAATTCCATAGCCACATCAAATCACTTGATATATGCTTTCATAGCCAAATGGGAGGTAAATAAAAATCCATTACAAATATTTTCTGAATATAACAATATGAAAAGAGAACCAAATGAATCAGTACACGAATTAATTATTCGATTCAATAGAGTATACCATTCCATTCCTAATGAGATAAAACCCCCTCAAGGTTTGTCCCTTTTGCATTTGCAGAATTTTTTTGATCGAGACATGGCCTATGAGCTGCGAGAAAGGAATATTGCTACGTTAAAAGACATGCATAAAAAGGAAATTATTGTAGAAGCTAATTTTTACATAAAGAAGTAAAAAATGAAGGGTGAAAAGTGAGTAACTATCAAAGATGAGGCATCATCATCTTCTGATGTAAATTTGGACACTTTAATAAGAACAGTTGAAAGGATGGTTGAAATGATGTCTATCATTGAAAGGCATCTAAAACCACAAGCTAGAAATCCTAACTTCATAGGAAAACAATAGTAGCCTTAATTTAGTTTCAAGCAAAGCTAACAAAGGGCACCTGAGCAACCATCACAGGCACAACAAAATTCAGACACCCTTGCAGTAGAATTTTGCTCAAGGAGTATGTCGATAAGATGAATTAATGGCCAGCCCATATTTTTCATGGGAGATGAAGAGCATGTCGATAAGACAAATGTACCAAAGGATGAAGAATGAATTTTAGCAAAATATAATTAGTTGTAGGTTGAATCTGATGATTATCAATGAGGATACCTGAATGCCATCAGCTCACAAAAGAGGCAGTATACATTGAGAGGTAGAGAAATTATCAAAACTCAACCAAATCTTTTTTATCAAGGTAATCATAGCAAAGGAAAATAACATGTAAATGTAAATCATAACAAAGATAATAAGCCATCTATAAGCTCATCACATAAAAAAATGAAAACTAAAGGAAAGAAGCTTCATCAAAAGATCATGCCGACAAAAGAGACATTACTAAAGACGTAGACAAATCCACTCCTTTTAGCATAGAAACTGAAATTTCCAAATTGAAAGTGTGAATACCTTTATCTGAACTTGTCAATAATAGTCAGTATAATTCTCATGTAGGAAAAATGTTAAAATTTGATCCTTCTTATGATATTCTTAACATCAACGATGACCAACTTGAGCTTATATTTAGTCCAGCAATAGACGGTCAGTTAGAAGATAGTAAAGTTCCCCCATTCTATTTAAGTCTAAGAATCCACTAGAATATCCTTCAAAATTCCATGCTCAACTCTAGAGCTTCCTACACTTTGATGATTTTTTCCCATTAAAAAATCAAAATTTTTATAAAAATTTACAAAAATTTACGTCGCATATGCCATAGCATTCCATATGAGAAAATTGCCTTGAAAAAATAGGGCCTGAACACAAATAAGTTCCCATAGTTAGACAATGCGAAACACTGGACTTCTCTTTTTTGCCTTTTTTCTTTTGAACTTTTTTCCAGCCATCGAGTGAAGGGCCAGAGTGAATAATAGCTAACTCCATGCTGGATGGGATTTAGACCTCTTTTTCTTAATCATAACTTTAAGAACACATGTGCTCTCTTGGTGCAAATCACACAATGATCACCGATCTGCTCATTTTGTAAGGAATATGAATTTATAGGCGGAGATGTCTCAACACTGGTTTCCTTTTTTTCTTCCATATTACCTACTATCGTCTCTTGAGATTCTTGCTAATTTCTTTATTGATTTTATGTATCTGTTTGTCTCTTGTTCTCTGTTGTTTCTTCTTCCTCTTCATATGATTGTGTCATATTCAGGAAATTCCAACCTTTCTTCCTAAGAGGCTTTTTGGTTGCTTTTTTCTTGGAAAAGGTGAAGGTGCTTTGTAAATTCCCTGATTGGTAGCACACCCTACATCTAAACGTTTTTTTTTCAAAATATAATGACTGAGACCATTTAAGTTCTTTGTGAATAAGATTTATGCTATCTGGTAAGCCTTTTATTTGGTCCATCTTCACACAAATGCGTGCGAAGGTAAAAATCCCTATGTTCATTCTCTCTCAGTATAGTTTTATGAACCATCTGAGAGAGTTTTCAATATTTTCTAGTACCTGATGGTGCCAGAATGGGAGCAGCAGGTTGTGAAGTCGCACCCACATAGGCATTTTTGCTTCCACCATAGTATTTGCATCAAAGCCAGGGAACCATGGTGTTACAAAGAGGCCTGCATGCCCCCAGAACCATGGCCCATCAATAGTAGAAAGGCTATATTCCTTTGCATTATAAAATTAACAAAGAGGTAAATATCACACTTCTGGGTCCAATTTTGATGTATCCAAGCATGTAACTCTTTAGGTTTTGGCTAGTATCTATTAAAACGACATATAACAGCTCTTGATTGAATTGCATCAAATAGCCCTCTCACCTCTGGGATTTATATATCCACATGAGAAATTTTCTCTATTTTTTCTACTATATATGGTCATGGAAATGACAGATCTAGAATTTTTTTTTCTCCTCTATTGGAGCTTTCCCCTCAGGATATCCTTGAATGAGGGCATTCCTTTTCTAGTGGTTGTTTTTCTATTTGCAGATGTTGTTCCCAGGGATCCACCTTTGAGTCTCAGATTCAAGATAATAGTGGAGTTCCTTTGAATCTGGTTTTCTTTTAATATATTTTCTTCTTGTAGTAATTTTCCTAAGATAATAAGGCTTTTCATTTGGTACAGGATGCCTTTGACAGAATGAATATTTTTTTACATCTCTGCAACATAATCAGAGTCAAGAACCCAAAGACAAAAAATATTTCCATCATTTGATTTAATAAAGATTTGGAATTGTGTTTGCGGGACATATCCCACCTCGTCAAAGCCACTACAAGACAAATAATGAGATTCAGTCGGGGCCAGGGCAAGTTTAGGGGATCTAATTCCATTGATTGGGGGTAGTAGAGAAATGGATTCCACCTCCCACCGCAACCTCAACAGAGATGTGTGCATTAGTGCTTTATCCAATACTGCCTTCCCCCTCAGTATTTTACTAACAAACGAAATCCTGAAACATGGAAAAACAAGCAGAGGAAATGAAGGGATTATCACACATGGTTGTCCGTAGGCCCTAATAGGACCAGCCATAGGAAGTCGCGCCCAAGCAGAGGAGGTCATTTGGTGAAAGAGGAGAAGGACCCATTGGACATCCAACAATAGGGACCAGCAAACACGTGCCGAAAGTGAGCATCTCCAGGAAGAAGACCATTCTCTTGCAAAACAAATACCTTCACGCTCACATCGCCCTCACCGAGTCCAACAAAATTTGATAGGCCCACGTAAAACCTCTGGTACACTGTAGGAAGGAAGAACATGGGAAATGAAAATCCATAGATCTGAGAGGAAGAGACCTGTAGTCTAACGGCCACACGCATGCTGGATTTTTCTGTCATGAGGCCCTCCTACACCCCCTTTTCATAGCCCTTGTGGATCTATTTTTGTGTTGGTGATGGTGAAAACTAGAGACAGAGGAACAAAATAGTCTTCTACATTTCGACCACCGCCTCGCCATTGAAAACCCAAATGTCTCCTTCCTGCTCCCATGAGAGGTGGGAATCATTATACCTTGGCCAGAGCTAGAATCCCCCACCCAAGCTAACCAAAAACCCCTCAGTAAGCACAACTCCAAGAAAACTTAGGCCAGAGGGTGAACCACTGCTTTGCTCTATCTTTCCCTTCCCACAATTTCATGTTGAAATCCATTATCGAGAAATTGGGCCTAGATATCACTCTTCCTTACCATGACTTGTATTCCTTCAATTCCAGAAGAGTCTGTTGTTTTGGTATTATTAAGGATTTTGTAGTTTCCCTTGAGAAAATTCTAGCAAAGACTGTCTTGATGGATGTGGTGGTGGCTAATATACCACCATGGTCTGGTATGTTTCTGTCTAGATCTTGGGGAGAGAAGTTGAGAGGCACTCTGCAGCTACACTTCTCTTATGCCACCATCCCAGTTTTTGGATAAGTGAGAAAGTTGTAACGGGAAACGAATATGAAGTACGTGATAACCAACAAAGAGAGGCCTAATAATCATCCAATAAATGATGTACATACAGATTTAGAATATTTCATTTTATTCAGTGATAGTGGTTTGAATGATGTATATAGTCATCTTGTAGAAGTAGAAGATGTTCCAGAGATTTCTAATTTCATCATAATATTTTTAGTGAAGGGAAAAGATCATCTTCCCAGTTTTTCAGGCGAACCATCTGATGAGGTAGAGGAAAGTTAAAATCAGAATAAAAAATCATCTCGGATAGTTTACACAAAACAAAAATCATAATTACAACACTTGGGGGATGAAAATGGTCTATGGATCATCGATTTTTATGGTGCCTTGGGGAAAGACGAGGCATGTATTGGAATCTAGATCTCTATCCCTCTTCATCATCCTAGTAAGGTTCCTAAGAATGTTATATTATGTTCATAGAAACTGGCTTTTGAATTTTCTAATAATGAGGCGGAATATGAAGCATTGATCACCGATCTCAAGATTCAGAAAAAGATGGGTGCAATAATAATTTCAGTATATGGATACTCTAAACTTGTGATAAAACTAGTGAGAGGGGAATACTAGGCCATTCATCCACAAATGAGAGCATACAAGAATGTGGTACTAGATATCCTGAAGATGTTTCCAGAATAAAATTTGTCAGTAGTACCAAGAAGTAATAATCTCATGGAAGATTCACTTGCTACAACAACAAGCAATTTCAAAATCTCAATATTTTCTAACATAAAATTTTAAATTCATGTGAAGCATAGGGCTATAGTTCCTGATAACTTTCAATATTGGAAATATTTTTGGATGATCATGAATTTAATATTTTTCTGCAAAGTGAAGGAGAGTTCGAGAATTGTGCAATTAACCAAGTTTATGACAAGGATGATCAGGTCATCAAAGAAACTCACATTGATATACTAGAGCTGAAGGACAAAAATATTCCAAAGTGCCTCATACCTTTAGAATATTTTTTTAATCATGATGAGGTAGCGAGGAAGCTAACATTGGTTCCTATAGAAGAAAGGTGTGGAGGATGTAAAAATAGGGACAACACACAAGCCTAATATGGTCAAAATTTATAGGTCTTTTTCTCTTCACGTAAATGAAACGTACATTCATTAAATTTCATAATTTTTAGTTGTTTTTGCATGGGATTATAAAAACGTGAAGGTCTATAATAAATACATCATACAACACACAATTCCAATTAATCTCGATCAAAATCCCTTTCAGAAAAAGTTGAGTAGGATCAACCCAAGTTTGTTTCCATCAATTAAAAAACAAGTGAACAAGCTCTATAAGTCAAGTATCATTGTTCATATGAGGTTTTCTGCTTGGATATCTAATTTAGTGCATGTAAGAAAGAAGACTGGTGAAATAAAGCTTTACATAGACTTCAAAAATTTAAACAAGGTGTCACTAAAATATCATTACCCCCTTCCCAAAATGGATCACATCTTACAAAGAGTGGTTGGGGCTTCGCGTATGTATTTTCTTGATGGATATTCGGGGTACAATAAGATTTTAGTACATGAGAAAGATGAGGACCAAATTCCCTTCACTACACCTTGGGCTACGTTCAAATATGCAAAGATTCCATTTGGAATAAAGAATGCACAGGATACCTTTTAGCATGTAATGGATAGAGCATTTGCAGATAAGAAACATTTTTCCTAGTGGTATATAGATCATTTGACAGATGATGAATACTTTTATCACTTAAGGATTGTTTTTTAGAAATGCAGGAAGTTCGAAATCTCTCTTAATCCAAAAAAGAACCTTTTCTACATGGAGGAGGGAAAACTTCTCTGTCACGTCATCTCTAAGGATGGAATACGGATTGACCCTTTTCGGGTTGAGGCAATTCATCATATTTCTTTAACATGGAACATCAAACAAATTTAGGCTTTAAATGGTAATATGAATTTCTTATGCAGATTTATTCCAAATTTTTCAAAGCACCTTTAGGAAATTACCAACATTTTGAAAAAGGATAATGAGGTAAGGTGGTCCAAGAATGATAAGAAGTCCTTTAACATAGTGAAATTTGCTTTGACTAGTGCCCCTATTTTAATAAGGCTGAATTATACTATTGATTTTATTATATTCTCATTCGCCTCTGTAGACACCATAGATGCAGTGTTAATGCTAAACAAGGACAAGACTGAACAACCCATTTCTTTTTTCAGTCGAACAATCAGGGATGCATCTCTTCGGTAAAGTATCATAGAGAAACAGGCTTTGACTTTGATAGAAGCATTTAAGCATTTTCATTTCTACGTTTTACATTCTCATACTTTGGATTATGTCCCTAATGCAGCAGTCAAAGATGTTCTTATGTAGAGACATCTGGAAGGAAGATTAGGGAAATGGATAGCAACGATGTTGGAATATGACCTCGAGATCAAGCCCAAAAATATGATCAAAGATCAAGGTTTATCAAAGCTTATGGCTGAGTAAAAATTTCATGTTTTAGATATCAATATTGTTACATCATTGTCCGATGAAGAACAAGATGTCACTTTGATATAGGTATCTGATATGTTTCTTTTGTCACTTTGGTATTATGATATAATAGATGTTCTTCGGCATTTGAATCCTCCTCCAAGCATGATTAAGAGTAAGAGTAGGTCTTTAAAGTTGAAAGCTTCCAAATATTGTATTTTGGACAATGCCCTTTATTGGAAAGATCCGGGAGGTATATTGTTGAATTGTTTAGCTTAGAGTGAAGCTGAAGAAGTTATAAATGAATTTCATAAAGGAGACTGTGGGGGGAACCCTTTCTGGAATACCACGGCTAGTAAATTATCGAGAGCAGGATATTATTAGCTAACTCAGTTTGCCGATTTGTACAAAAAAGTGATGATTTTCCATGACTGTAAACTTTTCAAGGTAAAAGAAAACTTCTTCCATTAACTTTGCAGCCTATTTCAATTCATGCACTGTTTGAGCAGTGGGGACTTAAATTCATCAGAGATTTGTCCTACATCTTCTGCACAACAAAAATCGATATTGACAGCCACCAACTACTTCATAAAATGGATCAATGTGATCCCAACAAGGCAAGCAATAGACCTTGTAATTATTCAGCTTTTGGAGACTAACATATTGTCTCGCTTTGGTTGTCCTCATAAGATTATTACCGACAATGCAACAACATTCAAATAAAAAAGGATGGTTTATTTTTGTGATAAATATAACATCAATATGGGGCACTCAACCACATAATATCCCTAAGGTAATGGTTTATGAGAGTCCTCTAATAAATCCTTGATTAATATCATAAAGAAGATGATGGAGGCCAACAAGAAAAAATAACACAAAAAGCATGTGAATGCCTTGTGGGCAGACAGGGTGAGTAGTATGAAATATATCGAAATGTCCCATTTTCAGTTAGTTTATGGAATAGAGATATTTTTTCCCACATCACTTCCAGTCTCGGTCATGAAATTGTTTCAAGAAGAAGGAAGTGAGGACAATGATGTACAACTTCAGATGAATCATATAATCCATCTTCAGCAGATGAGAGATGAGGTATTTCAGAACAACTCAAAGCTTCATGAAAATATAAAGAAGGTTTATGACTGTAAGACGAAATCAGATAACTCTAAGCTTGAATATGTAGTTCTCTGGTGGGATTCAAGGAATGAGGAAAAAGGGAATCCATTAGGGGAATTTTCAGGTCTAAAATGGACCTCCTAAGGAAATAATAAAATAATAGCTAAATCAATAAAATAATATTTATTAATTTTCAATTCACTTTTTGCACCACAATCCATGTAACCATGGTTAAATTCAATTCAAAAGTCTTACCAAAATAAAATTAATAAAACAATTGTATTGATGTGACTATAAATATGAATGAGTGTTTCAAGAAAAAGTCATTATCATTGAATAACTAATGCATTTTTACTTTGTACTTAAATAACTTAAAATAAAATATAAATCTGAATTCATAAATTCTTAATTTTATAATGTGTTATTAATTAAAATTTATATTATTTAAATTGTATAATAACATGTAATTAATGTGCAATATAAAAATAATATAACAAATGTAATATGTTATTTTACGTATGAATTTATTTCAAAAAGTGTGAAATGACATTTATTATGAGTACTTTACTTTGACTTTGAAATTACTTAGAGCACTAGCATGGTTAACCATGAGTTCTTATCCACCATTGAGAATGTGACAAGTAACTACCTTTAACTCAAGAAATGCCACGTCAACCATTTGGGATGATGCCATCCTGTAAAATGTGATTGGTTCTCATAAAGTGAATTTTTATTGTACACTTTCCTTAGGAGGCCCATTTTAGACCTCAAAATTCCCTAATGCATAAAAAGTTTGAAAACATATGTAAAGGGCCCTACAAGATCTCAACTATTTGAGGAAAAAAAAAATTTCTACTATGGGAGATGAATGGAGAAGAATGCTTAGGAAGATCGATCAATGGTAGGCTCCTTAAGCATTATTATTCTTGATGCATTTTTCAGATTTCTCACTAACATTGTAAATATCAGCTTAAATTTCCTGCAAAGTGTGAAGCAGAGAATCACTTAAGCTTGGGGCCTGAACTGAAAGCTGTAAATTTTTATTGGTTTTGTATCATTTTCAGAATCAAGTCACTCAAAGTCAAGTCAGTTTTGAGTCAACTTTAAAGTTAGTTTTTAGTCAGTTCGGGTTTGTGAAAAATCATTTTACATTTTCATTTTTCAGTTAGTTTTTATTATTTCACTCCATGATCAATGGATAGGCACTTGGTCTAGAATGTTCTTGGCACCTCCAGGGAGCTCCCATCCCTAGCTACAGCCAATGTTAGTGTCATTATTTGTATCCTTCCACCAATTATCAAAATTAACTCTCGCATGTCATGTTAGGGGTCCCATCCAGAAATTTTTTGTCATTCCACTAGGTCATGCAAAAATTTCGTCACTCGGTGTAGATTTTAATCAAAGCTCACTCTTTTCAAAAAATGTCATCACATCACTTGCTGTCTCATTTTATCACTATGCTGAGTGTCGATTATTCATGATTATTTATCATTTTTTTCAGTCATATCATCATGACATCCATTCATTCAATGTATCCATTAGGTATTAGGGTTTTCAAGGTAAATTAAAACATCATTTCCATTGCATAAAAGACTAGAAATGCTAAGGGTGATCAATAAATTCACATTACCATGTAAATTTGAAATGTAAATATCTAGTTTATATTCCATTATGTAATTTTATGTTTTCTAGGTATGTATTACGTTCAATGGTTCTAAGATAGTTTCCAACTCAAAGGTTTCATGCGCCAATAAATCTCACAAGTTTTAAAATTCTAAATTGTTCTCAATTGATCCAATGATCAATCTCCGAAGATTAGAAACAAAATTGAAAGGTAAATATGCAAAATTTTAAAGTGAATGAGAAGAATAAAAGTGGGTCCCAAAGGAAAATTAATTGAACTCACCAATTATAAAGCCCATCACAACACAAAGAAATCACTCATTTTCTCTCCCAACCATCGAGCTCACACTTCCTCAGCTTTAAAAATAAGTTTGCAGGGAAAAAATTCAAATTTTGGGTGGCGTTGTGCTCCTAAAGGCAAGGTGTGATGCTCCTCGTAAAGGTGATGCGCTCCTCGAGAAGGATGTTATGATCCTGGAAGTTAAGCATTGCGACCCTACCCAGCTTCACTCACATCCTTCAAAAATTTGTGCAAGTGCTTAAAAATACCAACAAAGGCTTTCTCCACCTCATGAAAAGTAAGCAACATGACCTTTTTCCCTCCTTGCATTTCCCATTTTCAAATTTAAAGTGTTAAATCTCTCATTCAAATTTTCAAACTTTTAAAGCTAAGAAACCCTAAATTTCATTCCTAAAGCCCTAAATTATTCCCTAGACCATGCATTCCCTTCCCATATAATAGTGAAGCCTATCTGTATACCTACATAACTAAATCCCTATCCCCAAACTACATTTCCCAAAACCCTAGCTCCTAGACTACAAATTTTCTAGGCAGCTTCCCTATACCTGTAATCAATTTTCCCCATCTCATTTCCCTAAGTATTTTAATCCCATATCATTCTCGTAAGTTCCCTAACCCCTTTCCCTATTTCCCAATTTTTTCTACCACCATCCCCACTCTGTAAACCTATTTTCCACTCCCCTTTCCCTTCTGTATGGTTTCAAAACTAAAAACACCATGGAGGAGGAAGACAAATATTTCATCAAGGAAGAGGAGGATAAAGAGGAAATAAGACCTCAAAAGGGAGGAAGAATTTTGAGGCTTGAGCCCACCAACACCAGGGAAATTTTGGCCTCACCCATGACAATATCTTACTTTGAAAATGTTGGTTGCCTTTATTTCTTCCAAATGGTCCAAAGAGTTGAACACCACCCTTTTTTTAGCAGAGCTTTCATCTCAAACCTTGAATACCATCAGGAAACCCTTGTAGGTGTGACCTTCGTTCACCATATCCACACCTATCATTGTTGCTGCCACAGAGATACCAAATATGGGTGAGAAGTGGTTTATAGCCAAAGACCTAGATAAGTAATATTATGAACCATTCATGAAACCAATGTATATAAATGAGAGAAAGAGAGTCTTCCCTTTAAGTTACCTTCTTGGTAGGTATACCCCCAGGAGTAAAATCATCATGAAGTACTTCTCTTGTCAAGGAAGTTTCTCCAGACTTTACACATATCATATTAGACTGCTCATGCACTTCGCAAGAGTCAATTTCCTCAATATCCAATACTATTTGTTCAGGAGCATAGAAAAATGGCCTACATAGTATAGAAGAGAGAATATGATCATCAAATGAACATCTTCTTTCATCACTCACTGATCAAAATCATTGTACTCCATCATCTAAATCAGTTGCACATTTCAAGGGATACCTTCATTGCCAATGATTTTATCACTGCTCCACAGGCTCAGCATGTTGAAACCATCCCTCCTTCATCTCAGCCCTATGCATATATTCCTCTACAAGCTTAGCGTACTAGAGCAATATGATTACCATCATCAGTATTTTAGAGTCATATTGGGTCATCCAACATATTTGTGGTCAAAGGGCCTAAAAGGACCAAAGAGGTTGAGAAATAAAAATAGGTCAAGACCTATTAGAGGGGACCTAGGAAAGTGTTTTCTCCACATATTCTGCAAGGGTCCCTTCCTTCTTCATCAACAAAGCAAGTACAAAACAGAAATAAAAATAAGAAAGATGGATTTGTGCATGAGGAAGTCATGCAAGAGGATGAGGACCCTTATGATCAGGAAAAATATTTTGACCTAGTTTAATTGGATTAGCACGAGGATCATGAGCCCTCAAGCTTGATTTTAAAAGAGAAGGATGCCCAAATTAGAGAGTTGAAAACTAATTTGTGTAGAGCTTAGTTTATCATTTCATTTCTTGAGCAGGAGAATAAGCAACTGAAATGTCAGCACGAACTTATGGAGCTAGAGCTGCTCAAAACAAAAAGTGGTAATCCATGATGCCACTTGATGATCTTGACCATGATGGAATTCAATGAAGCAGAAAAATACCAAAGACAAGGGGTCTTAGGAGGGATTTACAAGAACAGAATATTAAGGATGAAAAACTCATTTTTGAAAAGAGGATTTCCAAGGAGGTTGAAAATGACAGAGAGATATGGCTTGATAGGGTAACCATCCACCTTGAGAAACTCCTCCATAAGGCAAAAAAATACAACAAAATTCTCATAAACATGTCTAACAGGTATATCACAAGAAACAAGGTATGTAGCATTAAACTCAAGAAATTGCACGAGAAACATAAGAAAACAATAGCAAAGAAAAAGGAAGGAGACAAGCTTAACATTCTTGCTTAAGCATCCCTCATTGCTTATCAAACTTCATCATGATTTCATTGAACAATTTTGAAATTTTTTTTACCAAAGTTTTGAATTTTTGGGTTGTTGAAAACTTTTGACATTTTTAGCACAACTCGAATGCCACGAGAGCAGCACCCTAGGCGTTGTGCTTGTTCTAGGAGGATCCAAATGCAAAACCAAGTGTACCATTCGATTCAGAAGGAAAAAAATATTAAATTTAGGCACATTTCTAAGAAAACTTGGGAATCTTGTTAGAGTAAAAGGTCAAAAAGCATCCTAAAAATCATGTTTCCACTCTGTTTTTCAGCTACACACTGCACTCCTGACCAGTCTTGCAACATTGAATTTTTGGAGAGAAAAATCTTATTATTTTTGGAAACCGAGCACAGTTTTTGAAACTAGTCATGGCATTCTCTCCAATGAGCTATCTAAGCTCAATTTGGACAGGAAAAATCCCTTCAAAAGTTGAGTTGAATATGGTGTTGTGCTCCTGACACTGTCGTTGCACTCTTCAACGTTCTCTTTTTTCCGTAATGTTTTCCATTTTTCTCAATTTTACCTTGTAAAATCATGTTTTTACCAATTTAATTGATGAATGTAAATGTAATTATGATTTTTTTGAGTTACCTAGGGGTAAATACATTAGGTAAAACTCGTTCTGAGGATTGATGAATCCGTGTCACAAACGTTTTGGATGAGTTAGTCTGACCTTCCTACACTCTAAGTTTGCAGTTCATAATTTTGCCAGAAATTAGGAATTCGACCCCTGAGTTTGGGAGAATTTGTTTCATGTCTATATATCTTAGTTGTTGACTCATTTCACAGGTTGGATGTTGTTGTATTGATCAAAGACACTAGTGTATTCAGATTGTGGTAGTAATATATTGGATGAGTTGCCACTATTCTTTTGGGATTCATGTTGTATTTAACTTTGGCATAGTTTCTTCTTCTTTTTCAAATGTATGAATGTTTTTAACTTTCCATGTTAATTCCAATTCTATGGTATGTTTGATTCTCAGTTTGATAAGTGGAATACATATTTTATGCTCTGTTTTGGGAGAATCACCATAATTTGTTTCAGTTTCTTTAGTTTAAAAAGAATTCATGTATTTTCATTCTATTTTTAGCACCTCACCAGTCTAATACATCTCACCTAAAAGCCCTAACGTGTTAGAGTACTTACCTACCTTGCTCCATTAGATGCCTGCAATTCTTATCTTATTTTCCCTGACCTTGTTACCTATTTGACCTAATTCACTCATCAAGCACCCATATCAACCAATAAAAACCCCTGTGATACTATACCTAGCCTAAAACCTAATTGATCCAGACCTCTTGGCTATGATCCCTTGGAGAAATCCCTCTCCTGCCTACTAGGGATAGCCACTTGGAGAGAGCTTGGTCTATAGCTACCTTTGTTGGTCTCTTCTCAGCCTCGGAGATCCGGTGGAGTCCTAAGACATGAAAATACATGCTTCTTTTCCAATAAATCAAACAATATAGCAACCAATTTTATGTATACACACACACACATAAAAATATTCAAGAAAATAGCATGGGCTCTTATATTTCTATGCACAAGATTCATATGTAACCCTTCAAGAAAATAGTGTCAACTCTTATTGTTTCATGAACAAGAATCCATATGAACTGTTTCAAGAGATAACATGGTTACTTATAATTGTATTTAAAATATTCATATCCACTCCTTTCCAAATGATTAGCAAAACTATTTTAACCTTTACCATGCATTATTTTCGAAAAAAACATCAAGGCTTATATTTTTACAAAAATAATACTTGTCTTATTTATTTTTCCCAGATATTAATATCGTGAATTTAATTTTTATCATGCAGTATTTTCCAAGTAATTTTAGAAAAATATATGGATATTTTTCTTCAATAAAATTTGAAAATATACTTATGTTTCTTGCATATAACTTGACATGATATCTTTCTCCTTCAACTCTCCTTCGAGGCATCTCCACATTCCTTCAAGAGAATCACCAAGATCATCATAAAGTGTTTCATTTGTTGTCTCTCCTATAGTGGAATTTGATATTTTATTTATCTTCATTTCATTGTTTCATGCTATTAAAAGAGCGTACAAATTTTGGACAAACATGGCTAAGAATTTAGAAGAATCTCTCAAATCTAAGAAAACTATGGTTATGTCACATTGTGGTGGCTTAAAATATCCTAAATGAATAATTATGTCCATAATATTTCCTATTATAAATTTTCTTAATCCTTGAAATAAATTTGCAAAATATCCATATGCTATATTAGTGTTGTCGAAACACTTCATAGCTGACTCACAATATTGATAAAGAGAGGCTCTCAAGCCTTTAATTCAATTTGTTGTAGGTTTGGGAAGTACCATTATCTTCATCCCAAAGCAAGAATTATTATCGAGAGGGCTATATATATGTGTGTGTGTATATATATATATATCTATATATATATATATCTATATATATATCTATATATATATATATCTATATATATATATGTGTGTGTATATATATATATATATATATATATATACATATATATATATATATATATATATATATATATATATATACACACACATATATATACATATATATACATACATACATACATACATACATATACATACATACATACATACATACATATATATATATGTGTGTGTGTGTGTGTGTGTGTGTATATATATGTATAAATATATGTGTGTATATATGCATATATATAAGTGTGTGTGTATATATATATACTTCTTGTTGTAGTGTTTTTGTAGAATTGGTGTACCAAAAGACACCTCCTTAGCAGTTGGTTGTTCCCTACAAAGGAACACCAATAGAGTTGGTGTTGGTCGTGGATAAAATTAGATAAAAAAAGCATTGAAAATGATGAGAACAATGTATTTACAAACATAAACTAAAAAAGGAGATAAATGCACAAGTAATGTTTAATGAAGAAAACAAGTCAACAAAATAATGGAAGAATACCTTGTTTATTGACTATTGGCGGTAGAATATGAATACAATAGATGAATACTAAACAGTTGAGGAGAATTTTTTGAGCTATGGCACTCAAAAATCCTCAGCAAGGAGGTTCCTTTCCTCAATCCCTTTGCAAGTTTATCCTCTCTCTCAATATAAGTATGAAGACTCTTTCAATGGTGGACTCTTCTTGTCTTAATAGGATTATGGATTTCTTAAAAGAAATATGGAAAAAATACTAATGCTATTACTTCTTCTTCTTCAAAAATGAAATGTGAAGTTGCTCTCATAGCAATTTGGTCAGCATAACATTCTCTCTTCTTCTAGTTATCCCATGTCCTGTTTATATAGATTTTTTTTGAATCCATCTTCCCTATATGAGTTTATGAATGATAATGAATTAAGATTAGGACAATATGATTTGAGTGAGGGATGCGTATCTTCAAATTTACTCGAATTAAGTGGTCCTTGACTGACACATGCAATAGAATGACCTTCCATGTGTGGGAAGTGGTCCCAAATCTATTGAGTCACACTTTACTTTGACCACACAGATTTCGAAGGAAATACCATGCGTCAAATGGTTATCGAAGGAAATTTCAGAACATGTCAATTTTTTGAATTATATATACATTTTAGAATAGGAGAAATTAATTTTTCAAACTTTTATAACTTCTTAAGTCGGAAAATATTCACTTGTATGTTCTGTTAGATGACTTTGGGCATCTTTTAGAGTGTATGATTTTCTAGTGTTAACAATTTCCCCTAGATGTTTGATGTTAGGAGAAAACCTATAGATTAAATACATCACAATTTTTCTATTCTGAATGATATTTTGATTAATTTCTTTGAGAGAGAGAATACCTTGTTGCATAGATGAGTAGGGAAAACCTTGACTAAGGACAAATGATATTCATACTCTGAATAAAACTTGAGCGATAATATTTTTTTTTATAAAGGGTGGGCTTGTCCCATCCTAGTTATGATGACTATTGATGAACTATTATAATCATAAAATAAATACTTACGTTGAATCAATACTATAGTAATTGACATGTTGGTGAATAATGATGATAATTGTTGACACCCTAAAGGGTGTTTCTTTAACAAATAGATTTAATATTGTGTCCACACGCATAAGAATGGTAAATAATGACTTCAATGAGGTGTGTATGTATGCATGGTTCCTTAAATTTGGGTACTTCCCTTGCATCACGATGTAAGAACTACCGAATGTGGTTAAAAGTGATACATGGGTCTTTCATTAAATGAAAGAACTGCAATGGTCATTAGGTAAGATACCAGCTTAACATGAAAACTTGTGTTGGAATCATATTTCAAGGGGGGCCAATGAAATAAGTGGGCGATAGTGATTCCCACTGTGCCATCCATGGGTTTCCCTTAAATGGGGGAGAACCCAAGGTACTTCCTCGATCCTCCAATATGGATGTTGAAGTTGAGAGTAAATAAATGTCGACTGCCGAAAATGGGGATTCGGGGAATGAATATAGCATATGAACATAGAATTTAATAGGGTTAATAGGGTCATTTATTTAAACATGAAAACGAAAGATGAAAATATGAATGGATGTGAATAACTGGCCTAGGGTCAGATTTGCAATGCAAGTAGCGGAAATAAAAAAAATTCCGACGGGGACGACCCTCGATTTGGTTGGAGTTCCAGGTTAGGCTTATGTATGTTATGACTGGTGTGAAGGAGGTAACTAAATGTTTAAGATGTGTGAGCCCTAACCAACAACGACTAGAGATTACTTCTGGGTATAAGACACAAACATATGGGTGGGAGCATTTTTCCTAAAAAATATTTGTATACTTTCCAAAATAATGTAAGGGTGGTTTGTATGTACAAACATGGAGGTGGGTGCCCCATAGAAATGGTGACCTTAAGAATGATGGAGGTGTGGTTTTTTATCTGAAGGGCGGGGACCTCTGGTTGGTATTTATGCAATTAATGAAGAGGATGAAGTGACAATAATGAGCTCATGTGGTATGGGGTAATGGCAGACCCAATATAGAATGTGGAGGTGCATTCATCTTGATATATCACAATTGAACTGGTTGTCCCAGGATGGTGATATGGTGAGAAGTAAGAGAATACAAGAATTAGGAGGTTGATATTTATGGTAAGCAAGTTAAATGGATCCTAGTATAAGGCATGTTTTTCTTCTCGATAGGTTTTTTCTTACATAATAAATTTCATGCTTCTTTTATCAGGTCCTTTGATCCAGGTGGATATTGGTGGCCACCCGCCTATTCCACTTGGGCCCCCACCATTGTCTCTTTCAGTTTTTTCAGTTTTGGCATAACTTACTATTTTTAGCAGTTTTCAGGTCCTGAACTTCCGGAGCCGTTTTGAGGCCCTAAACGACGTTTTTTGGGTATGAGATTTGTTGCGATTTGATCATCAAATCGTCACAAAAGTTGTAGTCCTTGGATAGAGCTTTCTAATGATGTATCATGTGCGTCAAACGGAGATAGTATGCCAAAGTTACGTCCCTGGGAAGTTGAAACACCAATTTACCCAAACGGGGCCCATAGTTTTGGCGCTTCATCTCCTAGGGTTAGGTTTTGGGATGTTTAGGGTTCTCCATTGTTTCTCAATAATAAATAGGCCCTCGAGCCTCATTGTAACTCAGTTCAGAGGCCTGTAGCCACCACATCTCTTCTCAGAGATAGCTACCAGTGCCCTAGCTAGTTTTATTTCCATTGTCTGTAAGCGAATCTCAGTTCTTTGATATTAATGAAATTTCCGCTGCATATCTGTATTTATGGTTATGTGTTTATTCTGTTGCGTTCCTGCATAAATCCGGATCAGTGGTATCAGAGCGGTCTGCTTTTTCTCGATCCTTCTTTGCATGTCCCCAACGAGGTCGGGGTATAAGGAACTAGGGCTTGATCTGGTGGAACCTTTGCAAGATCAGCCTCGTAAACCTCGACGGATGCCCATGGGGGACGAAAAGAAAGATGAGGGAGCAGGAGATCCTATTAAAATATTGCTCGAGGAGGCCCTCGAAAAACAAAGGAACGCGATGATGGATAGTTTTGCTCAGATCCTTCAACGGCTGCCCACCGGCGGCGCATCCGCATCCAGTAGCCACTCTGGAGTTGCGACTCCCTTTAAGGTACAAGTAAATTTTGACATTCCCATATTTGAGGGTCAAATAGACGCAGATGCCGTAGATAGATGGTTGAATCTATTAGAAGGATATTTCTCTGTTCATGACTTTTCAGACCGGGAGAAGATTATTTTTGCACTTCTCAAAGCTACCCCCCATGTTAAGGACTGGTGGGAAACCTACTGTGAGAACAAGGACCAGACAGAACCCTCTCTGTTCTCGGCCGTACCAACTCGGAATTCTTTCCGAGACGCCGTCAAGGAACAATACTATCCCGTGGGGAGCTATGAGGACAAGTACATGCAATGGACCACGCTGCGACAACAAAGGGATCAAGATGTGCACGAGCTGACGAATCTGTTCCATACCCTGCGCACAAAGTTGGGTATCAAAGATTCAGAGAAACATTTGGTGCTAAAGTATCGCGGTTGTCTGCACAGATACATTCAGGAGGAAATGGAGTTCCTCGACATCTCCTCGCTTGGTACGGCATACCGGTATGCTGCCAAGATTGAGCAGAAATTCAAACAGAAGAAGCGAGACTTTGGATCTATGAATCAAAAGCAAGGAAAAGGTGCTTCCAAACCGCAGAACAAAGGACAGAGCATGGCGGCTAAAGAAAACCCGTCAAAGCCACAAGAAAAGAACAACACCGTAAAGCCAAAGAAGGACACGGGAAAGTGGTGTGAGTTCCATAAGAGCTCCACTCACAACACAAGTGAGTGTCGGGCCAGGCAGTCGCTAGTGGCCGAGATGAGGGCTTCTGAGTCAGATGCATGCTCCGACTCCGAATCAGAACCTGAAAAGGGGAATGAAAAAGGGAAACAGATTATTGATGTGGAGCCCAACGCCACTGTTGCCACTACAAAGGTCCAGAAGGAGGAACCGAAAGATCCAGAGGAGGAGGAACGTCTCTTCCACTCCCAGATGTGGGTAAAAGGCTCCCCTGTACAGTTCATTGTCGACAATGGGAGCCAAAAGAACCTCATTTCAGCAGACGCCGTGAAGCGGTTGGGCTTGCCGACCACAGCTCACCCACATCCATACAACATCGGGTGGCTTCACCAAGGACGAGATCTCCGCGTCAGCCAGCAGTGCCGCCTTCCCTATAGCATCAAGCCCTTCACGGATGAGGTATTATGTGACGTTGCTCCTATTGATGTTTCTGATGTATTATTAGGACAGCCATACTTGTGGAAGCGTCATGCTGTGTATGAGTCTCGGCCTCGTGCTGTTATTGTTACTTTGGGAAATAAGTTGTACAGGATACCAGAGGTACCACCTCCTGCCGCTATCTCTTTGGTTACTGCAAAACAATGCATTAAGCTCATTTCCCAAACCAGGAAATTCGTTTTCCTGATGATCCGCCCCCAGGGCAAGAAGAAGATTGTGGCCACGACCTCCAGACAGGGCTCCTCTGCACAACAACAACAAATGGATAAGGTTGTGGAGGAGTACGGGGACATATTCACCTCACCCACAGGGGTTCCTCTGCACTGTCAGGTCAAGCACCCGATTGATCTGACCCCCGGTGCGCCACTACCTAATGGACCGATCTATCGACGCTCTGTTCTGGAGAATGATGAAATCAAGAGGCAGATTCAGGAGCTGTTGCAGAAAGGTCACATCAGACCAAGTTCATCGCCCTGTGGGAGCCCGATCGTGTTGGTACAGAAGAATGATGGGACGTGGAGACTCTGTATTGACTATCGGGCGCTGAACAAGATCACTGTCCGGAATAGGTACCCAATCCCACGGATTGATGACCTTCTGGACCAACTCCAAGGTGCAAAATATTTCAGTAAGATCGACCTGAAGTCTGGGTATCACCAGGTACCAATTGAACCCTCTGATGTGTGGAAGACTGCCTTCAAAGCTAAAGAAGGCCTTTTTGAATGGCTGGTCATGCCTTTCGGGTTGACGAATGCTCCCGCAACCTTCATGAGGATGATGGACGACATCTTGCGGCCATTCACCAACTCATTCGTAGTGGTGTACTTGGATGACATTCTGATCTTCAGCAAGACTTGGGAAGAGCACCTTCATCACATCCGACAAGTCCTCCAAACACTGCGGCAACACAAGTTGTGTGCCGATTTGGAGAAGTGCACGTTTGGCATGACCCAGGTTCAATATCTGGGATACATTATTGATGAAAAGGGGGTGCATGTGGATCCAGCCAAGATCCAAGTCATTCGGGATTAGCCAGCCCCGACTACTATAACAGAGCTTCGCAGCTTTCTGGGTCTTGCTAATTTCTACCGTAGATTCGTGTTGGGATTCTCTCATATCACTTGGCCCTTGAGTCAAGTCACCAAAGGAGGAGCAAGAGCAAAATTCTTTTGGTAGGAACCTCAACAGAAGGCGTTCAAAGAATTGAAAAATCGCCTCTGTTCTGCCCCAGTGCTCACCTTACCAGACTTGCAGCAGCCGTTTGAGATCGAGACAGATGCCTCTGACTATGCTATTGGGGCAGTTCTTACTCAACAGGGACGTCCAGTGGCATATCACAGTGAGACATTGTCTGAGACAGTTCGCAAGTATCCCACCTATGACAAAGAAATGTATTCCATTGTGCAAGCCTGTCGACAATGGAAGCATTACATTTTGGGGAAGGAAACAATCATCCACACAGACCACCGGCCCCTGCAGTTCATACAGACACAAGGAAGTTGTAGAATGATCGCCATCAGAAGTGGTCCACATATCTGCAACAGTTTCATTTGAACATCAAGTACAAGAAGGGTAGCACCAATAATGTTGCAGACTGCCTCAGCCGACCACCGATCGTGGCGCTCACCACCGTGCTCAACTCTTGTGGGCACGAGACTTCTGAGTGGCCGCTCCTCTATGAGAGTGACCCAGAATTCGGCCACACTTACAAGGCACTCTTGGGGGGCACGCAAGTTCCAAATTTTCACCTCCAAGATGCACTTTTATGTCACCTGGGACACCTTTGTGTTCCTTCAAGCGAGCGTGCCAAGATGATATGGGAAGCACACTACAGTCGAGTCGCTGGGCATTTCGGGGTCGAGAAAACGGTAGCAATACTACAGAAGTATTTCTATTGGCCGAACCTTCGAAAGGATGTCGAGAAGCACATCAGATCCTGCACTGCTTGTGCCATTGCCAAGCCGACCATCAAGAAGCAAGGCCTATATACTCCACTACCTACCCCTAGTCGACCATGGGAATCCATCTCCATGGATTACATGTCGGGACTGCCCTCTACTAAGAATGGAAATGACTGTGTTTTCGTGGTCGTTGATAGATTCTCGAAGATGGCCATTATGGCCGCCTGTAAGAAGAATATCACAGCAGAAGCTACTGCTAAACTCTTCTTTGAACGAGTATGGGTTCACTTTGGGATCCCACAGTCTATCATATCAGATCGAGATAGCAGGTTCCTCAGCACATTTTGGTCCAGCCTCTGGTCAATGATGGACACAAAGCTCACCAAGTCCACAGCTTTCCATCCCCAAACGGATGGCCAGACAGAGGTCGTCAACAGAATGATTGTACACATTCTGCGCATGTACAATTCAAAGCATCCACGCACATGGGACGAGAGCCTCCCTTATGTACAACATAGTTATAACCGGGCTCTCCACAGTTCAATTGGCCATAGCCCCTTTCAGGTGGGCTTGGGATTCCGGCCACTATGTCCCATTGACGTAGCCATGCCATTTGCAGCTGCTCAGGCCGATTCAGCTCATGTCCAGTCTGAAGTTGACAAAGCAAGTAGCTTCATCGAGCGCATTCAACACATCCGCCAACAGGTTCATGATATGTTGGACAGAGCCAATGCGAAGTACAAGCAGCGCCATGATCAACACCGGGTGCCACACCACTTCCAGGTGGGCGACAAAGTATGGCTACATTTGCAGAAGGAGCGCCTCACTGGACCTCACCGCAAGCTTCGCCCGCTCCGATACGGGCCGTACACCATCACCAAGGCTGTAGGTAACAATGCCTTCGAGCTTGGTATTCCACCATTCCTTGGTCTGCACCCAGTCTTCAATGTGGATCGCCTTCGTCCTTACTTTCCACCTCTACTGGACACCTCGGACATTGCAGAACAACTCACACCAACAGAGTTAAACCCAGACTGCATGGAACAGGCCACCACAGATTGTATCATGGACATGCAAATCAAGAACACTCGTCAACAGCAGATCCAACTGTATCGGGTTATCAAAGCTGGCCAACTCCTGCACCAAGGAAAGTGGTTCACCAGGGACCAAGTTCAGCAGAAATTTCCTCATCTCATGGAGGAACTTAACGCAATGGGGACCATTGCTTCCTAAGGGGAGAGGAATGATCCAGGTGGATATTGGTGGCCACCCGCCTATTCCACTTGGGCCCCCACCATTGTCTCTTTCAGTTTTTCAGTTTTGGCATAACTTACTATTTTTAGCAGTTTTCGGGTCCTGAACTTCCGGAGCCGTTTTGAGGCCCTAAACGACATTTTTTGGGTATGAGATTTGTTGCGATTTGATCATC
>CM076574.1:688712744-688924009 GCA_034641835.2 Pinus albicaulis | reverse complement strand
TCGTAATAATTTAGCCTTACCTTGTAGGATTTGTAACTACTTTAATTTTTTTTTATGGGACACTTCATTGATGCCCTATAATTTCAGAGGGTCGACTCTAATACCTTACTGGGAAATGATGAATCATCAGTAGTATTTTAACATTAAGACAAAAGATGCACTTGATAGGGTTCAATCATATGTTATATTATCGACATCTCTAAAAACCTAACCTGATATCCTCCATATGGTTAACACGCTTCTTGAATTTGACTATAGGGTCTTCCAAATAGGCGTGGATAAGATGAGCCAAGTCATGGAATATGTAATTCATGGCCCACTAGAAATTGGCGCCAGTGTTTTTAATACCAAAAGGTATAACTTCATATGTGAATGTTGTTGTGAAGTGGTTTTATACTAATCCACATGGAAAATATGGATGTGTTTATACCCATAAATACCATCCATGAAGGATAGGGCTTCATGACCGGTGCAAGGGTCAATGAATCAGTCGATTAAATGTGCAGGGTAATTGTCTTTTGGATATGGTTTTTTCAGATATTGGAAATTAGTACAAAATGCAATTGTGCCATATTTTTTCATGATGAGCACATGGTTAGAGACCCAAGATGTGTAAGCGATTGGATAGATGAATCCAAATTTGTGGATCTTATCTATTCCTAGTTTGGTTGCTTCTTGCTTAGAGAGATCTTAATAATGCTATTTATGCCTAAAGGGGTGGGTGTCAAGCCATATTTTTATATGGCATTCCATAATGGTGCGACTGATATATGAAATCTCATTATAATCTCATATAAAAATATCGTTGTCCTCTTGGAACAAGGTTCTGTCTAAGGTCACCTATTCTAGAGAGCATGCTGCCCCAACGAGGTCTATTTGGCTTTCCTAGGCTTGTTCAAAATACTTACCTTGAGAGTGGTTGAAATATTTGGCATGTTCCCTTCCTTAAATGCATCTTGTGATGGGATTGTATTTTTCAACCAATATACCCTTCCTAAGGGTAGGAAGTATTGTGATTCTGTGGTGCATATATCATGGGTTTTTTTCCTAGTAGGCACAAACACATTTTAAGGTAGAAAAAATAAATGATTGTGCATAGTGTCCCATGGACATTCACGTTCTCCCATGACCTCTGCAACATCTTCATATGAGTGAAAAAATATTATATAAAGTTTAATTCGGTTGTGTTATGTGGCGAGGAAGGAGTTTGGGCCTAGCAGTGGTGGTCGACAAGCAAGAATATGATTCGATCGTTGATGCCATAGAACCAAACAAATTTGGTAATGTGTCGATTAGATTTGTCTGCACTGTCTATTGTTTTACCACCGATTTGGTAGTTTTAATTGTCTCCACACCAAAATATTATGTGCAAAAAACAAGGATTATCGTGCCTATGGATAAGGAAATTAAACATATGTGTAGTTGTGTGTCATCAGGACTCAGGATTGGGTGGTGGTAGAATTTCCATAATGGTGGGTTGGGAATGAGTGGGAGGAAATTATTGCAACCTTATTTTTGTACAAGGAGAAAATTTTTTTTCCTGATGATGAGGTTGATTATGAATACTAAGCTATCAGAATGTTTGTAACATTACTGTGACAACTACTAGTGAAAATGCTACACGTAGGGTTAGTAATAAAATAATAGATAGTTTTTGTGTTAGTACTACTCATGGTATGAGATTACAACGTATGGATGATGTCGTGAGATGGGGCATCCTAGTGTGCTTTCCACCTCTAGATATCAATATTAGTGTGACACAAATTTCTAGTGTGGGCTTGCCTAATGTTAGGTCCCTATATTACTAGCCTAGTCCCTTATTGTTATTAGTGTAACCCCCTTATTGTTATTATTGTACCCTTGTAACCCCCATTTTGTTATTATTTTGCCCTTAAATTATTATTGTTAGATCGGCTAGGATTACATTGTGGCCCACTAGGATTACATTATGGCCACATGGACTCCTATATATAGAAAGGAGGTTTTGTAAATTGTATCATCCAACAATTGTTCATTTATGTAATATATTGGAGGTTTCCCCCTTGAAATGGCTTATTTATAATGTGTTGATATCTCTTTTATTCTATTTTTGGAGCTAGTTACACAACATTTGGTATCAAAGCTCTGGATTATAGGGTTTCGTTGCTCCAAATAAGTCATCTTGGCATTTTCGCTATAATTTTTTTTCTATGTAGTTTCAAAAGCTGAAATTTTTAGGGTGTGAAGCCGAAATCTTGAGGAACATCGTCAAGAAATTTTGATCTTGGTTCACAATATTTTTGGAGATATGATATGTGGAAGTTAGGTCTTTTTTGAGGCTCCTAAACAGGTCATCATGGAATTTTTGCTATAACGTTTTTTCTACGAAGTTTCAGAAGCTGAAATTTTTAGGGTGTGAAGCCAAAATCCTAAGGAAAATCGTCAAAAAATTTCAGAGCCTGGTTCACAATATTTTCAGAGATATGATCTATGGAAGGTAGTGATTTTTTAGGCTCCTTAATTTCATCTCAAAGAGGTGATCGTGGGAAAATATTCATAAATCTCTCTCTAAGAATTAGATTGGAGTGCCGTAAAAAGTGGTCACAAGTACGCAGACTGTAGCTTCTTGGCTATCAATGTCAGAGCCGAAGGATGAAACAGTGACACATGGAAAGTCGTACAAGTTCGTTCTACTGAACCAGTCCATAATTAGGTCATTGTGGGATATTGGACACAACTTTGTCTTAGAGAATCCAAATCAGGTCAAACCTGTGGAAGTTGAAAGATAATTTAGAGGGCTACATTGGTACCAAAAATAAAATATTGAAGTGATTCAATCACAGAGATAATCCAATTTCAATATCGAGCTCCTCAAAAGCAAGAAAAAGGTGTGTATTTTTTTTCCGAATTGCATAAGTCTTGAATTGATTCCAAGGGCATATTGTAGAATAGATATCAGTATTGGGTTCTAAAATATGCCCCGTAAAAATAATTCAACACCCGTTAAGCCTTCCTAATGCTCTACTATGACTCATGAAGATGAATAATTGCAACATGATCTATCAAAATTACAAGATCAAGTACAACAAATTTAACTTTTGCAAAGAGAAAAAACAAATGAAATGGAAGTTTTGAAGAAAGGCGTGGAAGCGAAGATGGATGGTTTGAAGAAAGGCGTGGAAGCTAAGATGGAAGGCATGGAAGCTGGCATGGAAGCTAAGATGGATGACATGAAAGACAACATGGAAAACATGAAGAATGATCTAAAAGCAGACATCGAAGGTTTGACAAAGTTGATACAAGAAATGTTTCCTAATGGTGAAAAGATAGTAGAAGAACCTCGTGATGAGAACAAAATAAATGTTAATCGTGATTTCATAAACTCTAATGTTGGCGGGAAGAACCACCATATTCCAAAGATGGATATGAGGAAGTTTGATGGAAAGGATCCTGTAACATGGATACTACAGATGGAGCAATATTTTGATCTCCATAACGTGCAAAAAACACAAAAGGTACACATTGCAACTTTACATTTAGAACAAAATACATTTGTATGGTATCGATGGCTTTGCTCCCGTAAAAAAATTGTCACTTGGTCAATTTTTACGGAGGAAATGATAGCACATTATGAGGATACAAAGAGCAACACCTTCTTTACCCAATTGATAAATCTCAAACAAAAGGGTTTAGTGGGGCATCACATTGAGGACTTCCAAAAATTGAATATAAGGGTAACTGATCTTACAGAGGAACACAGGATTGATCTCTTCCTAGGCACTTTAAAGGATAACATCCAACATGAAGTTCGCGTTTTGGAACCTGTTTCATTGGAGAAGGCATTCAGGTTGGCAAGAAAAGTTGAATGTAAAATTATGGCGACAAGGAAGCCTACCACTCAATTCTATAAAGAAGGAAGTGTTACTACGCCTAGATTTCCACAACCTACAAGGTTGACACCACAACAATTGGAAGAAAAAAGAGAAAAAGGGCTTTGCTACAGTTGTGATAGAAAATACACTAAAGATCATAAGTGTGCTGAGAAGAAATTATTTTACATAGATTGTGAAGAGGAAGAAGAAAATGAACAAGAAGAGGATATACACCAGGAACCAGCCCTAGAAGAGGAAGAAATGAATCCGACCATATCGTGTAATGCACTGGCAGGAATTACCACTCCTCAAACTCTCGAGATAGAAGGACAAATCAAGAAGAAAAAGGTAATAGTGTTGATTGATTCAGGTAGCACCCATAATTTTATTCATTGTAAGGTAGCCAAGGAATTAAATTGTTTCCTATACCCAGCACCAGAATGTCGAGTGATGGTTGCAAATGGAGGAACTATAAATTGCTCTGGAAAATGCCATAATATCAAGCTAACCATGGGGGAATATGTATTGACTATTCCAATGCTTTCCATTCCTATGGGAGGTGCTGATGTTGTACTAGGAGTACAATGGTTACAATCTTTGGCGACGGTAGCTTTTAATTTTCAAGAAATTTTCTTGAATTATTTTTCGGAAGGAAAGGAAGTCGAATTACGGGGTATTGCGGGGAAGCCGGGAAAGATAATAAGCTCTAATGTCATGAAAAATCCTCTAAAGAAGAACAACGAGGTGTAATTCCACACTTATGCTTAGTAGAAATTCCAACATCAAAATTATCTATTTCTACAAATCTCCAACAAGTCTTGGACAATCATTCCAAGTTGTTTGAAACTCCCAAAGGACACCCACCTATTTGTGATCATGATCATGCTATTCATTTGATTCCAGGAAGTGTTCCTCCAAACATCAGGCCTTATAGATATCCTTACGTCCAAAAGAGAAAAATTGAACGTATGATTGCAGAAATGTTAGAGGCGAGTATAATTCAACCTAGTAGAAGTTATTTCTCTTCTTCTGTATTATTGGTACACAAGAATTTTGGATCATGGTGAATGTGTCCGGATTATAGGGAGCTCAATAAGCTCACCATTAAAGATAAATTTCCCATTCCTATGATTGATGAATTATTGGATGAATTACATGGAGAAATTTATTTTTCCAAGTTGGATCTTCGTTCAGGATATCATAGAATTAGAATGAAGACTGAAGATATTCCAAAAACAGCATTTCGAACTCATGAGGGTCATTATCAATTTTTGGTCATGCCTTTTGGCCTTCCCAATGCACCTTCTACATTTCAAGGGTTGATGAATTCCATTTTCAAACCATTCCTTAGAAAATTTGTGCTAGTATTTTTTGATGATATACTAATCTACAAAAAGTCTTGGAAGGATCATGTTGAACATGTTGACAGGGTGCTCAAACTATTGCAGGAGAAACAATTATATGCAAAAACATCCAAATGTTTCTTTGGAGTACAAGAGGTGGAATATCTGGGTCATATTGTATCTCACAAGGGTGTTAAATTAGACCCTAACAAAATTAAAGCCATTAAGGAATGGAAAGTCCCCACAACCATAAAGCAGTTGCGAGGATTTCTCGGGTTAACAGGGTATTATCGCAAGTTTGTTAAGAATTATGGGAGAATAGCAGTACCTCTAACAACATTATTGAAGAAATATGCATTTTCATGGACTCCTGAAGCAACTAAGGCCTTTGAACATCTTAAAGAGGCAATGTGCCTAGCACCGGTCTTAGCTACGCCAGACTCCACAAAAACCTTTATTGTGGAATGTGATGCCTCAGGAAATGGAATTGGTGCAGTTTTAATGCAGGAAGGAAGACCCATTGCTTTTGAAAGTCGTCCAATCAAAGGAAAGTATTTACAAAAACCTATTTATGAGAAGTAAATGTTAGCAATACTACATGCACTAAAGAAATGGCGAACTTACCTAATGGGAAGACACTTCAAGGTAAAAACTGATCATGATAGTCTTAAACACTTTTGGAACAAAGACTATCTTCAGAAGAGCAGCAAAAATGGGTCACAAAGATGTTGGGTTATGACTTTGAAATAATCTGCAAAAAAGGAAAGCTTAATGTTGTTGCAAATGCACTCTCAAGAAAGAATGAAGAGGTGGAAGCATTGCTTTGTGCCATTTCTATTATCCAACCAGATTGGATAACCGAAGCAAGAGATGAATGGAAGAAGGAAAAAGATGTATGGACACTCATTCAAAAGTTGCAGCAAGATCCTAGTACATCTGATACATTTAATTGGAAAAATGATTCCTTATGGTACAAAGATCGCTTATATCTTTGTAAGAATTCCCAACTAAAACAAAAGATTCTTCTGGAATTGCACACTTCTCCTTTAGGAGGACACTCAGGATTTTTAAAAACTTACCACAGGGTGAAGAAAAAATTTTTTTGGGATGGCCTTAAATCTGATATTCGAAAGTTTGTGGCGGAATGTTTGGTTTGCCAGCAGAATAAAGTGGAAACAATTAAGACCCCAGGACTTCTACAACCTTTATCCATTCCAAGTCAACGTTGGGAGGAGATTTCAATGGATTTTATCACGGGTTTACCTAAGTCCGAAGGAAAGAGTGTCATCATGGTGGTAGTTGATAGACTTACCAAGTATGCACACTTTTGTGCATTATCTCATCCATTTAAAGCAAGTACAGTTGCTACTACATTTATGGATAGAATTCAAAAGATACATGGAAGCCCAAGGGTTATTGTGAGCGACAGAGATCCCATTTTTACTGGAAATTTTTGGGCGGAGTTATTTTCTTGTTTGGGTACTCAATTAGCTCATAGCTCATCTTATCATCCTCAATCTGATGGTCAAACTGAGATAGTAAATAAATGTTTGGAAGGATATCGTCGTTTTTTTGTATCTGATAAACAAACACAATGGGTCAAGTGGTTACCTCTCGCTAAATGGTAGTATAACACTTCCTTCCATATTGTAGCAAAAATGACCCCATTTATGGCACTTTATGGATATCATCCACCATCCATCACATCATCTTTAAGGGAAAATTTGAAGGTTCAAGCAGTGGAAGATTAGATCAAGCATCAGCAAGAAGTTCTCCAACTCTTAAAGGATAACCTGAATTTGGCTCAAAATCAAATGAAACAACAAGAAGATCAACATCACAGCAAGAGAAGTTTTGATGTAGGAGATTGGGTATTTTTACTGCTACAACCATACAAAAAAATGTCCCTCAAGCAAGCTAAGAAGGATAATAAATTATTACCAAAGTACTATGGTCCTTACAAGGTGTTGCAAAAGATTGGTACTATGGAATACAAATTGGAGCTTCCTGCTTCTTCGCGAGTGCATCCAGTTTTCCATGTTTCACGCTTAAAGAAGGTTATATGTGAAAATCTTCCAGTTCAAACAATATTTCCAGAACCTGATAAGGAAGGAAAAATCATATTGGAACCTGAAGTGGTCACGGAAACAAGATCTCGACAGCTACGAAATCGATCAAGTTTAGGTCCCCATATTACTAGTATAGTCCCTTATCGTTATTAGTGTAACCCCCTTATTGTTATTATTGTACCCTTGTAACCCCCATTTTGTTATTATTGTGCCCTTAAATTATTATTTTTAGGTCGGCTAGGATTACATTGTGGCCCATTAGGATTACATTATGGCCACATAGACTCCTGTATATAGAAAGGAGGTTTTGTAAATTGTATCATCCAAGAATTGTTCATTTATGTAATGTATTGGAGGTTTCCCCCTCGAAGTGGCTTATTTCTAAGGCATTGATATCTCTTTTATTCTATTTTTGGAGCTAGTTACACAACACCTAAACACTACTCTCACTGCTCAAAAACATGGATGGTACTAACAATACCTCTTGTGATGTCCTTGAGAGCATATCTGACAATAGAAGTGTTTTAGTTTCTCTTATTTTAAGATATGGATTTGAGGAATATGAACCATTAAGATAAATTTGTATTTAAACTTACCCAATTCCCGACATTCATTTACTATGTGGTTGGGTCTATCGAAAAAATCTTGTCTCTCGAATAAATCACATGTAAGGGGAGATTTTGACAAGACGATCTGAGGTTGTCTAGTATTTTTACCAGATATAGAACTGTGATGGTGAGAGGGGATTTGATGATGGGTGGTTGGCTAAGCTATCGGTGGAATGTTTTCCTCAAAGACACATAAAATGGAACTAGATTCTTTATCCGCTTGTGTTATGGTGTGAGACGATGATTCGGTATCTGATTCAACTAAGTCATGGTTTTCAACGATGAATCAACGCATTAAATCTAACATAGATAGGAATAAAGGGGGGTGAAGGTAGTGTCACACGCTGTGGTTTCCTACAAAAATATGTTGCATATGACATCTGCACCTGTGTATGTTTCTTTGGGAAACAAGAGTAACTTGATACCACCAGTAGAAGGCCTGTAATTCAGGACAATCAATAATCAAATCATTTGGTTCATCGCATAGGGAGTAGAATAGGTTAGAAGGTGTAGAATTTGGTTGCCTTATTGTATTATGGGGGTTGGGTGAGAGGGATACGAACATGATTTTGTTTCCTCTTGCACATAAAGGATTTTATTGGATTCATCATTAACTATCAACATGGATGGTACTGATGGAGTTGTTGTATTGGCTTGTATGACAACACTCAATGCATATCAGTATTGATGGATTTTTGGATACTGATGAGTGTCATTCCAATGTTATTTTCATATGGTGCATGGATGGTTAGCGTGTAATACCCATAGGGGATTCACTCAATGAACCTATGACATATCATGTGTGTTCATGTCTTACTAAAAAATACCTTTAATTTGACTACAGATAGGAAAATACCTCTAAAAATCACATTATGTAAACCCCTACCAATAAATATCGAATAAACCTTCCTAAGTTAAGAAAAACCCTTTAATTTCACTAGATATTTTAGGTACCAATTTTTTTATGAACATTTTTTATACCACTTTATATTTTTTCATTGAATTTGAGCTACATTTTTTATATCTTCCAATATAAAAACACTTTACCCCCGATTATATGATCAATATATTATGTTATTTTTCCTCAATATATACCACCCAATATGAATGCACATGGCATGGTATTTATCCACCAGTGAATCCCCCGTGGTAATTCCTTTTTGTGAATTGGTGTGGCCTCTACTCTCATATTTGGAAGAAGTTTCACTAGTGATTGTGAGGTATGTAGAAGAAATTTTAAATGATATAACTCGAGACAGATAATGGTAGGGTGAAAAAATACTTCACATAAGGCGGAAGGTAGAAGTGCCTTGGAGGAGGGATCCTTTGAATATTCCACATTATTCCCTCTCGTCTTATCCCTTTTGCTGGCATTGACTAGGGTCGATGCATGTTTTGTTTGATTTTGGGTTGCTTATGGAGGCTGAGCTACCAGAGTGATGCCCATTCATTTGATACATTAATTTGATGACTTGGATCAGGAAACCACATATCACACTACTATCAAGAGAGCCATATTTGGAAATTTAAGTGTTGCCAGGAGGTGTGAAACAAAATGAGGTGTTGGGTATAAGAAATGGGTTTGGGTGATGGTATAAGGTAGGAATGTGGAGTCAGTAGTTCCGACACTCGTGGTGGCTGGAACTGGTTCTTGACTCAGTTGGGTGCTTGATGAAATCATCATTCACACTGAAGCTCCCATGGCTGTTGGAAAATATTCCAACAACATAGGTGGTTCTCTTTGGCATGTATGGAGTTTGGTTTATGGTTTAAATTTCCTAGGCCCAGATTTAGTGTAAGTTGTGCCCAACCCAAAAGAAGATCCTACATAAAGTAGGATACCATCTGGGGAGGTTAATGTCTTCTTCTCATAATAAGAGAGTTTTTTTACATTAAAAATCTTTACCTCATGGGATAAAATCATTACCCTAAACACTAAATATGCTACTTCTGTCATTTCATACATATAACTTTGTCTAGGAAGGACGTCATAATCTAACTGTGCATCGAATACTTTGATATCGATGAGCATGGATTTTCCAACAAGATGTATTGGCATATCTTAGTAGAGGAATATGAGGGATAAAATGTGTGAATCATATACTCTAAGCGTGATGTTAAAATGTTTGAGTTCAAGAGGTCCTAGTTTCTACCAAACTTTCTTAGACATAATCCATGTGGATGCTCCTTCATCAAGATTTCAATGATTAATGGTTATGTTATAGATTGATACTGGTATTTGGAAGCCAACTAGTGATGCAAGACATGGGCCAAAATTTTACAAATTTAAAACCATCAAGAGAGAATCAATATGGTTGATTGCGCCTAATGTGGAAAGTAGGGATTTTCATTGTTTTTGGAAAGATTGTAGGAATTCTAATGTTGACATAGCTAAAGGAGATTTAACTAAGTCATCTACTATGTTGTATTTATGTACAGCCTTTGAGTTATATGATGCATGTCACGAATTCCCCTTGACCATTTTTGGCATGGGCTCTATAGGAAGTTGAGTGATGGTCAAAGATGTTATAGGTGTGTTCATGGTCAGGGTGGATGGATTGGTTTATGAGGTATATTCATAATTTATATTTCACGTCTATAGGAGAATGTCTTCCCCTATCATGTAAATGCCATGATTAGAGTTATTATGGGGGTTCCCTCCATGGGGATTTTGTTGTGATGGCTTTTGCTGAGTATTAACCACTCCCTGTTGGCGGAAGGGATTATGCCTCACTACAGGTTGTTGGTTTTTCTCTCCCTACCCCCTATTTTTATGTATCCTTTTCAACTAAGGGAGTGGAGTACAATGGATTGTATAATGATTTTACTCCTCACAGATGGCACAATAATTATTATTCCATAGTATTTTGTTCTTTTTTTCCTTGGTGGCTTTTTATCAATCTGATCCTGGTTTTGATTCTCATTGGGGTTGTTCCCAAATGGTATCTGTGGGTGGTGTTGATGATTGTTTCCCCCATGGTTAGTCTCTCTCTTTGATTATCTATTTTTTTTTTTATTCGTAGCATTAGGTGGATTAACTGTATTCTTCTGGTTAAATCATGGTTGGTGTTGAGCATGGGAGGGTTGCACTAGATTATCCCCTGCATTATTTTTTTACTGGTGGGTTATTTTGTTTTTGTGCGGGGAAAGGAGAATATTGATTCCCTTGTCCCTTATCAGTATATTTTTTATTAGAATAGGAAATTTTATTTGTATTCCTAGAATATATTGGTCTCCTTGTATGGGAGTATGTGGTCCTAAATGCATGGGATGGTATTGGTTAACTAGGCTAATTGTATAATGCATGGGGTGACTAGTGTAATATCCTAGATGTTGTAGTGGGGGTTTTGTTTGCATATTCTTAAATTATTGGCCATTGAACGAGTATCCTGGATACTGGTAGGTGTTTATGTGTTTTCTTTGGGATATGGACCCTTTCAATCCATCATCATTATTGGATGTTCCTAGCACCTTTTTGGGTCAATTTACTAATTAAACAAACACATATATTTTAATTCTGAATCTAGGTTTCTAGACTTGGAAGCATGTCCAAAATATATGGATTTCAGATGAAGTGAATTTTATAAGACAAAGTGTAGAAGTTGAAAGAAATGAATATTAAAAATATATTCCAAATTCTAAGATTTATGTAAATTCATATTACAAAAAAAAAATATAACTAAGAAGTTTCTGATTCAATATGTAATAAGTGAGGGAAGAGGCTTATAATTTAGGGGATCCTGGTTTTCCTTCCCCACAATACTCCCTTCATGAAGAGAAAATACATAATTGATTAACAATAGATTATGATTCATAAAAAGTAGGAGAATAGGCTCCTAACATAGGAGGTCTAGGTTTTCCTTCTTTACAATTCTATTCCATCATTGTTACCGCTGCATTAAAAATGGAAATTTGGGAAATAACTCAAGAAAGGAAGACATGTAAATTTTAGCTGTTGTTCATGATTAGATATAATTTAACTTAAATTATGGTTTTGCCCTTCATATGAAAATTATAATTAAACCAATAATCATGCATAAACCATAATAAATCTTCACACATGTAAATGACTAAATAAAAAATCTAAAGAAAAAACTAATGCATGAAAATTATGCTAACTCAACCAAAAAGTGTACTTAGCTTGGTGTGGGGGGCCTCCACCCTTGCCTTGCAAACTTGAAGAAATTATTAGCTACAAAAAAATTAATAAATCATCCACACCATGAACAAAAAATATAAATTGGAACTGGTTCTTCAAATTATCTTGATGCCTTCAAAAGTCTCAATACAAAATTACACAAATTCTACCTGCTTGAACGGTCCACAAGCTTGCTTTAAATAGATAATTAATAAGAAAATGGTCTATAGTCCTATCCATCCTAATACCATATACCTAGTTCAAACTCGTCCATTCAGTTTCAAAAAGTCAGGAAAATCCCAGAAAATACTAATTTTGCTCATTTTCCTTGGGATTGCTGAAAAACAGATCAAGTTTGACCACCGTTGACCAGGCCTGTTTTAGCTCAGTTTGACTGACCCAATATCTATTTTTCAATATTTAGTTCCCAATTTTTCCAAATATATGCTCAGCTTGCATCCAAGTGTTTGATACATATTACTTCCATGAAGTTATTGCAGGAATTTTCAGTGCAGTCTTAAAATACTTGTAAAACCCAATTTTTACAAAAATCTCTAAAAATTGAAAAAATTAATTATTTACCTGAATATGCATAATAAGGTTAAAATTAGGAATATATGGATGATATAAGGTGGAATATTATGGTAAATAGGTGTGTTTATGATAAGCAAAATTTACAAATATTGGGGGCCAACATCTCCCCCTTGCTGATCTTCAAGCATGTCCTCATGCTTGCTTCCTCCACTTTGATCTTCTCAGTGATGATGTCCCTACAATCACTGATCCAGTAGTCTCTTCTTGTGAATCCTAAATAAGAAAATCAATTCCCTCATACTTTCATTTCTTTACTTTCTGCCTCTCATATTTCTATTGTCATGTCTTCTTCTCATTGAGCCATATGTAAGCTTGTTTAGAGATGAGGACGTTCTTTGCTTCAAGATTAAAAAGATTCTTGGTCAATTTATATTTTTATTTGATTAGTTTTTTATTTTTTTCTTTGTACATATTATTCTCTTTCTTCAAGTGTCTTTCCAAGCTCGTGTTGACCTCCAACTCTCTTATTAGCTCTTTTACCTTCTTAAGGTGCTCTTCTTTATGGAGCTATATTTCTTCTCATCCAGTCTCCTTAGCATCTGAATTTGATGAGGTAGATCCTACCCAAGGATTATCAAAATAGGAGTCCCTATGCAAAGGTTCTTCTTACATTTCTCTCTCCATTATTTGCAATATCTCATTAATTTTTTTGATGTTGTTGGAGGTTCAACAATTTCTATCTCTCCGTCTTTTTCTTTCTCACTCGGCTCTTCTTGTGCTTTCCTCCTAAGCTTCCAAGGAATAGATAGGAAGGATATTTCTTTTTTCAAACATTACACTATCCTGCATATTCTTTGATATAGTCATATGATACATAGGGGAATTCATAATGATCCTTGTCACATGCAATTTTTCAAATTTTTCTTCCATTGTTTGCTCCTCAAGATGATTTTGAACCAACAATTCTTTCCAAACCATTCCCTTATTTCTTATCTGATGTTCCACAAGTATTTTAATGAGCCCTTGATGATAAATGTTTGATGCCTTTGCTTCAGTTTTGTTTTTAACACTTTCTACCGCTTTTCTCAAGCTCCTTGAAAAGAAATAAGGTAGATTGATTTTTTATTCTCCCTTCATGTGTTGATGCAACCTAATGTGATAAAGATAGACCACACTATACCAGTTGTCATAGGTGAAATATATTTGGATAATCAACACTAATTCTGACTATTTTTCACTTAACGAGTCCCTTGTAATTCCTTTTGCGTGGTTAAAGGATCACTTTCTCTGTTTTTCTAGGAACAATGTCCATCCTTTCTCTTTGGAGTGTAAACCTTTGTGATATTCCTCTCCCATCAAGGGAAGATATAGTGCCTGGAAGAGAAATTTTTAGTTTAGTGGTATGGAGAACTCACCCATTCTTGTTTGCCCATGTTTATAATGATTTATAAATTCTTTTGTCATTTTTTCTTTATGTCCATTGAACCTATGAAGAAACCCTATCAATCCTGCTTTATATAATGTTTTTATGGTTTCCTTCCCCTATCTCTCTAACTTAAGTTCTTTTGGCTCAATTTTAGTTCCCATTTGTTTGTGCCCTGTATACCAATTAATATATCTTTGTACTGTTACAGTCCTCATCCTGAATAAAAATATATATATAGATATACTTGTACTTCTATTCATGTAATTTTATGATAATTATCATGGTAAATATACTTACCCGATTACTGAAGCTCTTTGGAAAAACTCACATTATTCCCATGCTTGAAAATTATTCAATTTCCTATGTTTTGCTGCAAATGATACGAAAAGGAGTCCTCTATTTTTAAAACTGATAGAAAAAGAAAATCACTGTGTAAAAGACCATAAAATCATCTCGAAAATGTTTTATTGTTCTCCAAAATTGTGCCTCAATCTCCGTTTTCAAAAAATTTTCATGGAAATCCATTATCTGTTTAAATATTGCACACTGTGTATATGAAATAGGACTCTTTGTGTTTCTTATGCAACAATTTTGACAATTATGCATGAAGAAAATCGAGCTAGAATACATGATCTTTGGTTAACTGGAAGAAAACCTGTAGAGGTTTCTGAGTAATGGATTTTTTTCCCATTTTAAACAATAAAATTTTAATTAAAACTCCTCTCAACATCTCGAAGATTTATAAATGACACAGGTGGAAAGGTATGTTTAATGGTGGCAAGGTTTTACAAATCCGTAACTGATGTCTTATTTCCTCATATGATGACACACCTTTACCAACATATTGAGTTTAACTATCCTTTGAATTCGTTTAACTGATAATGGAAATCTGGGATTGATTCTTACCTTGTCACTTGTAGAATGTTTGTATTTTGTTGGAAAAAAAGATCAACTTGGTGTAGAGGAAATCTCGGGCTCAATATCTTAGTTAAAACCGATGTGTCTATCCTTTTTTCACCAAAAAAAATTCCCAATTTCCTCACCTAATTCTTATGCATTTTCTTCTCATCTCAGGGATATTTTGACTTACGTAGCTCTCTCTTCAATTTTTATTTTTCTCCTGCATATTTTCTCCTTCCACAAGGGCTCTTCTCACATTGTGCGAATGCTCAATGTTGCTCTCAACTCTAAGCTTGGTTTTTTCTGTGATGGTGGAAGAGAGCATTGGGCAGAGGAAGCTTGCTTGTTTGAAAAATGTTTTGACTGTTTATATTTATGCTCCCAAATCATACTTTGACTTTAGTAGTAATGGTTTCCTATGTGTCATAGTTTTACTATGTTCTCTACCTTATTATTGTCCTTTCTTCGATAGGTTTTCGTGCTTGGTCCTGTCACCATTATATTTTTACTAACCACACTCTATCTCATCATGGATTTTGCATATTTGTTCTTTATTTATTTGTATGCCTGAAATTGCATGTATTTTCAATCATGCATTATTATGCGTTTGTCATTTAATTCATTTTGCATATTCAATATTGCATGTTTTATTTTACATTTTTGCATTTAGATTCCTTTGTATGTCATTTTTATATTTTTATTCATTGATTTTATTTAGAAATGACCATATACATAGGTCATTTCAAATCAAATTCATTCTATAATGACACTAACTGTAATATTCCTACTTTAGCAAGCAGCTAAGGGGAATATTAAAATTTTGATTTTTGCACTTATTAGTTGGATAAATGGATGAGGCCCATGATTAATAAAAACATGAATAAATCCCATTATAATGTGAAAGGGGATCATCACAGTAGTTGGATTTTACACTTATTGGTGTGAACAAGGGAAAATGGATGAAGACATAGTCAAGTTTGACTACGTCAACATGCATGCATGAAGGAGAGGAGATCATAAATGAAACCAGTTCAGTGTGAACAAGGATTAGCCTAGACAGACATTTGTGAGCTGGATTGATTGCACTTGAGTGTGAAAAGGGATGAGGAAGATTGAAGAGGCCAACCTTGACCAAATCTACAGTGATGTCCAGATTTAGTGTACCTTGATGAACAACACAGATCTAGTTGGAGGGTTCCAATGTGAAAGAAGCTAAAACTTTTGAGATGGCTTAGGGTTTTTTAAGGATTTCATCCTATAAATGAAAGAGGAGAGCAACATGAGAGGGGTTGTTGAACATATTATCATGGAAGGATTTCTCTGTTTAGACACTTCTCATTCTCTGGTTGTTTAGCTGAGAATAATGTTGTTTATCACTTGGTTGTTCCTAGTCGAGAATCCCACCTCTTTCCTTGAGAGACCTCTTCAAAGAGTCTTTCATTTCTTGGTCCACTATCAAGCATTTGGCAAAGCTTCTTCTTCCAACTACAATGCAGATCCTATTGAGGGTTTGGTTTTCCTTGTGAGTAGCAGCAAGTGGAGGATAGATCTATTCATATCTAGACCATACTAGTGCTTCTTCTCAGTGAGTGAGTCTTTTATCCTCCTTGAAGAGTGTATTAGCAGTATTGAGCTTCAGATGTACAAATTGGCATCAGACCAAAGTCTACATCTAGCCTACAACACAATTTATCTCCCTATACTGCGTTATTTTACAAGTGAAGAGTTGCAGGGTGTTTGGCAACTGGTTGGAGGACAGATCTCTAGTGTAAAGGAGTCTTCCTTGCACTGTGGTGATCCATGGATTGGCCAACCAATACATGTATGTTTCAGATCTGATTCATTGTTGTAACTACTTCAGAATTTCTGAAGCATTCTGCAAATCTACTGCAGTAGATCTCAGATCTACTCTCTATGCTTCATGTTTTGTTGAAAACCCCAACAGGGATGTAAAATAGAGATAGCCTAGTGTACACAGATCTGTCCTATATCTGACTTGTAACCTAATGCTACTTTGTTTCCATAATAAAACATTATCCATCTTGTTCAGTCATTTCCTATGGTTGCAATACCTCATTCTTGAGGATTTCTTCATGTAAAAGAAGTTTTCTCTCTATTTCCTTCCTTAATATGATTTACTAAACTTAGATATGATATTCATACCATATTGTACCTAAAACATTCATAAAAACACGTTTTATATGCTTCAATCACTTTCTATTGAGTTAAGTCTTGGGTATTGGGCCTTTTTGAGCTATATTGGGATCGAGAGACCTGTTTAACTTGGATAGAGTCATTTGGTTTTGCTGAAATTTGGTATGTGAGTCCCACATGACCTAATATAAAGGATCCCACCATAATTTCCCCTTATTGTTATGAAAATATTAGAAAATCACGTTTTTAGGGCTGAAATAGTTGTTTTTCCCCATGTTTTGGATCATGAATAAGAATATAAGTTGTTGTTATATTTTTTATTGAATGCTATGTGTTTTTAACAAATCATATGAGCTTATTTAATGCTTCATATAAATTATTGTGTTTATATATTGCTGCAGCCCCTCATTGGGCATCTATTAAGCCTTATTAGGTGTGGGAGGCCTGTTTGCCTCACCTAGTCTGATTGATTTCTGATATCCTCTTGGTTCTGGGTCTTAGATTATGAGATCTAAGGAATCCAAGGGCTGATATTTGTTGGAAATACTAAGAGGGGGGTGAATCAGTATTCCTTTAAATTAGAGCACTAGTTAATCTTCAATTATTATCAATGTTTGTACAATGATAGCAGTAAACAAGAGGAACACAAATGCACATAGTTTTTAAGGTGGAAACCCACTCTGGGACAAAAAACACCTAATTATTTTCTAATAATTCTTTAATATTCAACTCCAATTCAAAATAAAGCTCCAACTTCCTACAATCTAGAAAATCATTCTTCTCCAGCTCCCACCGGATGGATGCTCCAACGCCCGAGATTCTTTAGTAGTCAACTGAACGGATGCCCCAACACCCAATGAGCTACAACTCACCCTAGCACCACCCTACCACCCTATAGAAGAATAAAAGAAGAATGGACTCCCATACCAGGCAAAATGGTCCACTTTACAATGATATAGAATGATGTAGAAGAAGAAGATATACTAGACCATAACCCAAAATTTTACACAACCACCTAATGATTATCCTAGACCTCCAAAAACTGCCTCTTCAACCCTTGTCAGATAGATACTAGTACAATTTGTACAATAATGTATTTACAATGACTAAGTACAATGATACCTTTACAATGATTGTATGCAGTGATTCCCACTTGAATAATTCATATGATGAACTTATTGCTACTTTTATGCACCCTAGTTGCTACTCTTGTCATGCTACCCTCTACTGCACCTTTCTTTTCTTTTCTGCCATAGAAATTCTGGTCCTTTGCAACCCTTGACAACACATGATCTAGCTTTTTCTTGCCTTCTAGGAGCTTGATATTGAATCTGGTGTATCTCTGTCATTTCAGATCCTCAATATATGATTTTTGGTCCTGTAGTATTCCTCTAAGTCATATTTCCAACGCCATAGGTCTAACCCAATTTGGATTATTGAAGAGAGAGTTATACCCAATCTCTCACAATACCCTAATTATGGACTATTTCAGGAGAGCGCAATTGTACGGCATGCCATGTGTCACGTTTTCTTTATTTGTTTATGAAATTGATAGAGCACAAATTAAATACTGTGAAATATCCGTAACTTTTTACAGCTTTCCAATCCGATACTCAGAGAGAGAGTTATGATGAATTTACCAAGGTCACTTCTTTGAGATGAATTTCAGGAGCCTGCAAAAACCCTGACTTACACATATCAGATCTCCAAAAATATTGCGCAGAATGATCTGAAATTTTTACTAAATATTCCTCAGGATTTCAACTTCACCTCATAAAAATTTCAACTTCTGAGACTTTGTAGAAAAATATTTAGAGCGAAAATTCCACGATGACCTATTTCAGATGGCCGAATCCTATACATAAGGAGGAAATGAAGATCACAATTTATATGAATGCTTAAGTTGAGAGGGGCTTCAACAAGTGAATTTGGGAGGGATTTTTGGAGCTTAAAAAATATTAATTATTAATTTTCAATGACGCATGCCCCAACCCCATGGGTTTTTAGCCCACTAACTGGGGTACAAACTTTAAACATGAATATCTCTCAAGCCGTGAAGAATTACATGGCCTGCCATATATCAACGGAAACATCTCAACAAGTAGAAACCATCAAAATAATTATTGACCTAGAATATATTAATTTTATAGGTCAAAATTCCCATGCCATATTGGGTTAGCCCTTGGTGCTGCTTGGGTTGACATCCCAATCTCTCACAATACCCTAATTATGGACTGTTTCAGCAGAGCGCATTTGTACGGCATGCGACGTGTCACTATTTCTTCATTTGTTTCTAAAATTGATAGAGAGAAAATTAAATACTGTGCAATATCTGTCACTTTTTACGTCATTCTGATCCGATACTCAGAGAGAGAGTTACGACGAATTTACCAAGGTCACTTCTTTGAGATGAATTTGAGGAGCCTGCAAAAACCCTAAATTGCATATATCATATCTTGAAAAATATTGCGAAAATTGATCTAAAATTTTTACTGCAGCTTCCTCAAGATTTTGGCTTCGCCTCATAAAAATTTTAGTTTCTAAGCCTTCGTAGAAAAAAATTTAGAGCGAAAATTCCACGATGACCTGTTTCAGATGGCTGAATCTTGCACATAAGGAGGAAATGAAGATCACAATTTATATGAATGCTTATGTTGAGAGGGGCTTCAACAAGTGAAAGTGGGAGGGATTTTAGGAGCTTAAAAAATATTAATTATGACTTTTCAATGACCCATGCTCTAACCCCATGGGGTTTTATCCCACTAACTGGGGTACAAACTTTAAACATGAATATCTCTCAAACCGTGAAGAATTACATGGCCTGCCATATATCAATGGAAACATCTTGACAAGTAGAAACCATCAAAAGAATTATTGACCTAGAATATATTAATTTGATAGGTAAAAATTCCCATGCAATATTTGGTTAGCCCTTGGTGCTGCTTGGGTTGACATCAATGACAACTGCTGATCAACAATCTTGGTTGGTGAAGCACACATCCCTGAAAAATGTTTTTTCCAGGTCTGTCTTGCTAAGTAGTCACTTTGGGGAAATTATAGTGGTATCAAGGCATAGTCTTGGCTCACCCTGTGCGTTCCAGCCATCAGAGGGAGCAAGATCAGAATGATGGAGAGGTTAAGTTTACTCTCATCACTTTTTATATCTAGAGGGAACCTCTCCCGTGAGGTTAAGATGATGAAGGAGAAGAGATGCCAAGAAACTCCTAGAGTATTTCAAGAAGAGGAAGAACCATGCACTTCTTATTCTCATGAAGAAGAAGACCAGAAGCATGGAAGACACTTGGAATATCAGATTCTAAGTGAATACCTCGTTAAGTACAAGACTCAACCTAGAGCCTTAAAGGAGACTCTAGCCTTCCCACAGTTCATTCAACTGGAGGAAGAAAGGAGACCTTGCAACACAAGAAGGATGAAGGGCAATAGGTTTCTATTGTCTACATTTGATGGATCATCTTTAGCAAGGACTTGGACAAGAAGATTTGTAGCATTATTCCTACTACATCCAGTGGTAGAAACAAAAGCAGTATAGATTGCAGCAATGTACATGATGGGAAAAGCAAGCACTTGGTGGTTCAGCCACATAGATCATGCAAGAGTGTCTACTCTTGTAGATTTCACTCAGAGGGTGCTTAAGAGATTTGATGAAGAAAATTCAAAGAGGGATGAGCCCTCACCATCTCTTTAGGAGAATTATATCAGCATTGTCACAACCATGGAGGAGCAGCCTTCAACACCAACAATTGAGGGAGCTGATATAGTGTAAGAAAGAACTCTCGCAGCCATGCAAGGTCTTCCCAAATTCCAGTAAGGTATGATTACATTTCCACTTTCTATTATTGTAGAAAATATTTCAGAAGATTGTGGAAATATGCTATTGTATGACCCGGGATCATCACTTACTACTAATTTAGAGAAGAAAGTTTGCACTGAACTATCCAAGAGCAATAGTGAAGAGATAAGGATCCATTCCTCATGGGAACATTCAGATGCCAACTTCATTCAGGAAGCCATGGAGGAAGATATGTCAAAGGGTAGACACCTTGAGATGAGAAACTCTTTCTCCTCTCTAGATGACACACTCTCAATGATCATTCCACAGCTCAAAGAGAGACTTCTACTTGTAGAAGATCCAATGCCTCTTTGGTTTTGGAAGGTCATGCATTAGGAGGAGGTCTCTTGAGGAGATCCCATTGGAGGTGCACTTCAAAATTTCATGAAGTGCAAGGTTCTTCAAAGGATGGAGGAGCAAGGTGTCCTACCATGGGAGGATACCAAGAATTTACATAATGAGATCCATCACCCACATTGGGATGAGTGGATGGTAGTATGGAGCAAGAGGTTTCCAAACCCCTTTCAGATCTATGATACAGACCAGCAAGAGGCATGGCTACGGTAGTTTTTTTTTGGTGAGTTTGGTCACTACCCAAAAATTTCTATTTCTTTATCTCATGCCTTGAGTCTCAATGATAGGATGCAGAAGAAGGAGGCATGGTTGTTGTGGCTGTTCAGAAAAGAGTTTGGACATCATATGTCAAATCTTATGTCCATGTATTTACCTTTGTTTGAGATATGTCTCATGTGCTCACATGTATTTATGTTTGATATGTATTTCATGTATGTACGTTGTTTCGGGAAGGAGGGTAACTTCCCCATGATGTATGATGGAGCTGGTTTGTACTTTGTTGATGAGACAACTCACATGTCCATCAATGTATTATTTCTCCATGATCTGCATTTTGATAATGCAAGGAGGCAACAAGAGTCCTTGTTGCTATGGCTATTATTGAGAGCGTATGGGCTGAAATCTCTCCATACTCATGATGATTTTTTAGAAGGAATTTATGGCACATTCTCTTGTTATTTTTATCATGTACAACTGATATATATATTTTTTTTACTACCACATAGTAGATGAGCACTCATGCACAACTACTACCTTGTTGGAGGACAACTTGCCACATGACATTCTCAAGCAGCAGTAATGGAAACTGCACTGTGTCCCTTGGATATACCATTGGTATCATGGAACCATCAGTATTTTTCTGATTTGGATGCCAAATGGTGATGAGGTGCCATTCCTTTTGGATGGGATGGTTTGGGCTAGCATGATTCATGACATGGGAGATAGGATCTTGGGAGATCTATTATTCTTCTTGACACTTGAGGGAAACCTATTTGCAGCCCAAGATCAGTATGTACTCTATACTTTCCATGAGTGGAGAGGAAGACAGCATGGGGTAGGCCATCTTGCCTATCTTTTTCAGCTATTTAGCCCACCTTCTTTGCAGGAGCCTGAGGTGGAGGAGATATTTCATGAGTTTCCATTTTGGAGGGTGACTCATCTTGTATGGATGATAGCTTGGGGGTGGAGGTTTTACATGGAAATGTTAGTTCCCAAACACATTTTAGACTCCATCCCTTTGGAGGGAGTTTTTCAGTTCTATCCTAGCAGTTTCTTGAGGACAATAAACATTTGGGATGGGAGGACTGTAATATTCCTACTTTAGAAAGAAGCTAAGGGGAATATAATTTTTTTTATTTTTGCACTTAGTAGTTGGATAAATGGGTAAGGAGGCCCATGCTTAATAAAAACATGAATAAAAACCATTATAATGTGAAAGGGGATCATCACAGTAGCTAGATTTTACACTTATGGGTGTGAACAAGGGAAAATGGATGAGGACATAGTCAAGTTTGACTAAGCCAACATGCATGCATGAAGGAGAGGAGATCATCAATGAAACTAGTTCAGTGTGAACAAGGATCAGCCTAGATAGACATTTGTGAGCTGGATTGATTGCACTTGAGTGTGAAAAGGGATGAGGCAGATTGAAGAGGTCAACCTTGACCAAATCTACAGCAATGTCCAGATTCAATTTACCTTGATGAACAACAGAAATCTAGTTGGAGGGTTCGAATGTGAAAGAAGCTAAATATTTTGAGATGGTTTAGGGTTTTACAAGGCTTTCATCCTATAAATGAAAGAGGAGAGAAGAATGAGAGGGTTTGTCGAACACATTATCTTGGAAGGATTTTTTTTTTGGACACTTCTCATTCTTTGGCTGTTTAGCTGAGAATAGTGATGTTTAGCACTTGGGTGTTCCTGGTAGGGAATCCTACCTCTTTCCTTAGGAGGCCTCTTGGAAGAGTCTTTCATTTCTTGGTCCACTATCAGGCATTTGGAAAAGCTTATTATTCCACCTAAAACTTAGATCCTATTGAGGGTTTGGTTGTCCTTGTGAGTAGCAGCAAGTGGAGGCTAGATCTATTCAGATCCAGACCATACTAGTGCCTCTTCTCAGTGAGTGAGTCTTTTATCCTCCTAGAAGAGTGTACTAGTAGTCTTGAGATTTAGATCTACAACTTTGAATTATGAAAAAGTATACATCAATCCTACAATGTATTTTATCTCCGTATACCATGTTATTTTTCAAGTGAAGAGTTGCAGGGTGTTTGGCAACTGGTTGGAGGAGAGATCTCTTGTGTGAAGGAGTCTTCCTTGCACTGTGGTGATGCATGGATTGGCCAACCAATCCATGTATGTTTTAGATCTGATTCATTTATATATCTACTTCAGAATTTCTGAGGCATTCTGTAGATCTACTGCAGTAGATCTCAGATCTACTCTCTGTGCTTCATGTTTTGTTGAAAACCCCAAGGGGGATGTAAAATAGAGACAGTCTAGTGTACAGATCTGATATAGATATAAAATTTTGTAGACATATCTATCCTAGATCTGAATTATAACCTACAACTATTTTTTTTCCATAATAAAACGATGTCCAGCTTGTTCAGTCATTTCCTATGGTTGCAGTACCTCATTCTTGAAGAGTTTTTCATGTAGTCTATTCATGTAAGAGAAGCTTTCTCTCTATTTCCTTCCATAATCTGATTTAATAAAATTATATTTGACATTAATGCCATATTTTACCTAAAACATTTATAAAATAATGCTGTATATGCTTCAGTCACTTTCTGTTGAGTTAAGTCTTGTGGATTGGGCCTTTTTGAGCTATATCGGGACCGGGAGACTTGTTTAACGTAGCTATATTCATTTTTTTTGCTAAAATTTGGTATGCGAGTCCCACATGACCTAATATAAAGTATCACACCATCATTTCCCCTTATTTTTATGCAAATCTCAAAAAATGACGTTTTTAGGGCTGAAATACCTTCTTTTCCCCATCTTTTGGATCATGAATTATAATATAAGTTGTTGTTGTAGTTTTGATTGAATTATATGTGTTTTTAACACATAATATGATATTATTTAACACCGAATATCCATTATTGTGTTTATATATTGCTGCAACCCTTCATTGGGCATCTATCAAGCCTTACTAGGTGTGGGAGGCCTGTTTGCCTCGCCTAGTCTGATTGGTTTCTGATCTCCTCTTGGATTTGGGTCTTATATTATCATATCTAAGGAATCCAAGGGTTGATCTTGGTTTCCAAATCACACATCCCTGAAAAATGCATTTTTCAGGTCTGTCTTGCTAAGCAGTCCCTTTGGGGATATTACACTAACTCCTTTTTGGTTTTGTAAGCAAGAAAGGAAATTCCTTATGTGGAAAAAAATTGAGCCACAATTTTTTGTCAAAAATGCATATGTAGGAGGATAAATGTAGGAGTGTATTAGGTTAATGTAGGGTTATGATGAATCAAATTTTAATGTAGGATGTAGGATAATGAATGTAATATGATTATGATCAAGGTAGCATGAGGTTAATGTAATGTTTTTAATGTAGGATGTAGGGTTATAAATGAATTCATGAAATGAATATTGCATATCCAAGTTAAATTAGTTTAAAAACCCTAGAAATTTTTTCAAAATAAATGGTTTTAAGAACACATTTTACACTTACAGTACTTTCCTTCTGCTTAATAGCTCAATGTCAATGCTTGTTGATGATGACTTATTTTAGTTTGTCCACACTTGAATATTTTTTAACGATGATATTTATTTTGATTTCAAATATTTTAATGGATTGTAGATGCTTATATATGCTTATTAGTTCCCCTTGATGTAGATTATGATGTTTCAAGTTCTTTTTGCAACCGATATTGATTCAGCTCCCTTCTGATGAATATTGATGTTTCTGGCCCCTTATCCAATCACATGATACTTGATTTTGTTCAGGTCCCTTCTAAAATCATATGATATTTAATATTTTTGAGGTACCTTCTGCAATGATATTTTAAGGATGTCTTAGGTCCCTTCTGCAATACAACTGCTTATTTGCATAGTTTAATTGTGAATCTTCCCCCTTGCTTATTTTCATAATTGTCCTCAAGTCTTCTAATTGTTGAGGATGATTTTTGCAAAATGAAATTGAAGAAAAAATAAAAAAATTAGGGAACTCATATTGGTCGAACAAATTTGTTTTTCGATATGAATTCGAGTTTTTGTTGTGCTAGTTTCTTGGATTTTCACAACCACACTCCTTTTTGATTTTTTTTTAATTTTTTAATTTTAATTTTATTTTATTTTTACTATGTAAGTAAGGAAGCTATATCACTATGTTGTTCCATTATTTCCATATTATTTTCAATTCAGATGTTTCTTGAAAATTCCTCCTTATTGATAGGCTTATTGTAGACTTTGATTCTATGTCTGTTAACTAGAAATGAAATTTCTGCTTCATCAATTGTCTTTATTTTAATGGCTCCATTGTCAAATATTTCTTCTATCTCATATGGCCCAAGTCAATTATTTGTAAACTTTTCTTTGAAATATTTGAACTTGGAGTCAAAAATAAGTGCCCAGTATTATTTATGAAGAATTCTATTTTTGATAAATCTATCATACCATTTTATTCTCTATTGTTGCACTAATGATGTATGTTCAATTGCTTATTGTCTGATTTTATATAATTCATTTAATTGCATGACTCTCTGCTTTTGTGCTTTTTACAGGTCCAATATTGATTATGCTACAAGTTTAAACATATGAATTTGAAATTCAATCGATAACAGAACTTGCTTACCATATACCAAGTGATATGGGTTGAATCTAGTTGTAATACTCCATTTAATTATGCATGCCCATAATGCATCACTTAAATTTTTTGACCAATCCTTTCTATTCATTTTCACTGTCTTTATCATGACGTTTTCCAATACCTTATTAGTGGCTTCTACTTGTCCATTTTTTTTAGCATAGTACAGAGTAGACCTTCTGTGTTTGATTTTATACTTTTCTGTAAGATACCGAACAAGTTTAGAGGTTAATTGTCCTCCCAATTCTATAGAAATCTTTCTTGGAAATCCAAATATTATAAAGGTTTATTCAAAGAAGAATGAAACCACTATTTCTTCTACTGCTCTTGCCACTACTTCTGCTTCTACCCACTTTGTAACATAGTCTGTACACATTAGAATGTACTTATTTCCATTTGAAGGTGGGTTCATTGGTCATACAAAGTAAAGATCCCATTATTAAAATGGCTCTCTAAGTACTTCTGGTTTCAATGGCATTTCATCTGATATTACAGGTATTCCAGTTCATTCGCAACTATCACATCATTTGTAATATTCCTAAATTAGCATGTAGCTAATTGGAATATTAAAATCTAATTTTGCTTCTTAGTTAGAAGAATAAGAGGGTAGGGAGACCCATAAATCTCCTTAGTATGATTAAAACCAATCCAAATATGAACAGAGGGCATCAAAAGAGTTGGATAAATCTCCCCTATGTGTGAACAAAGTCAGAAGCATTTGTACTGGGTCAACTTTGACGAAATCAACATCGTTGGTATGGAAGTAGTGGACATTCAACAAGGGACACCATAGTTTTGAAGGGAGATCCTTTGCATCGAAGTAGTGCCTTTAATGAGTGGGGCCAAGTGTGTTCTTGAGTGGTAATCCCACCTTCTTCTTTGGGGGAGTTAGAGTGCCTACTCAGGAGAAGTTATAGAGAATTATTTCCACATTCTAGTATTTGGCCAAGCTACATCTTTCTTCTACAACGTAGATTCTATTTAGATATGTGTTGAGTTGCAGGGTGTAGCAGTGGAGGGTTTATTTGGATAATTCCAGAGCTTGTTTTTCAGTGGAGGAAGGTTTCTTTCCATTGGAGGATCAGTGAGGAAGGCCCATGAGTTTCATTTCAAATTTTGGCATCAGGCCAAGTGTACATCATCACCTACAGTGCAGTTCCAGTCCATCACTGCGTTATTTTAGAGATAGGTTGCAGGGGTGAGTTTAATGATACATTTGGAGTGTTTAATTTCCGTTGAAGGGATCAACCCCTCATTGATAAAGTCTATTGGAGGAGTTCCATTTAGATCTACATCAGTTTCATCCACCTCCTCTTTGTGCTTCAGTTGCAGTAATTCTTCAGCCCTAGTGCTTTATATTCACCATTTATATTTTGTGTGTTAGTGTGAATTCTAATCGCAAGCGTATGAAAAAAACTCACTTTAGTTATGCATAAAAAATAGCCGTAACATCAAATATGGTTGCCAACTTATTTAGATCTATAGTTATTTTACCAAGATAAATGCTAGAAAATCTAGATCTATGTAGTTAGAGACATTAAACAACAAATAAAAGAAAGATTTTCTCCATGCATCCAATAGAAAAGACAACAATATTTGTAAATAATTTTGCATTTATTACACCTAGGAATGGAACATAGAAATATGTTACCAATCCCCCTCAATGGGATGGGTTCTTGTATGTCCTCAGTGCTTCAAATATAATAGCTCACTCTCTTGATGGTGTAGAAAACCCAAATAAAAATGGGACTCAAATGGAGCTCACAAGAAAAATGGTAGCAACATATAACAATGATGGAGGATCAAAGTCAGACCAAAAGTATAGACCTAGAGTGATATTTAGGCAACAAAAGGTAGTGAATGAATGGAAAAACCCTTCTATTTATAACAGAATATTGAGTTAGTATAGATATTGGTGCATAAGTAAAATATTATTAACCAAATCTAGATCCAAATTTTATGGAATATTTTATTATTTTTGTTGGAGGGCAAAAGAATTTTCATTTTGTCCAATCCCTTTATTTCTAAATAATAAATAAATAATTGATTTATTTATTATTTTAAGAATGTGTTTTAGTAATAATTAAATAATTAGTGATTTATTCAATTATTTATAAATGATTTAGTCAAATTTAACAAGGAATATTATTTAAATAATGTTTTAAATAATTATTCCTAGAAAATAATAAGATAAATAATGTTTTATCTAATTCATTTTCCTATTTTGGGTTAAATATGACCAAGAATATTAATCAAACTTCTCCTTAATTAATTATCCCTTGAGGAGAATCAAACAAATAGGGATTTATTCAATATTTCCTCATGCGGTTTCCTGTTTAGACCATAAACAACTTAATAAATTATGGATTACTAAGTTATTTTTCATAGAGAAAGAAATTTTACAAGGGTAAAATTGGTCTTACATGGTGTAGTTTGGTCCATCTAATAGTAACAAGTTAGATGACCAAAAATTGGTGTAATATATTTCCCCCCAGCTTGCGAGTGTTAGGAGCTAATCGTATGACCGAAGTATATTGTAAGAACTCAATCACTAGACACTGAAGTGAGAGTCAGAGAGAGAGAGAGAAATATAAGGTAGACTAAAGCATGAGAGGACAAGAACCTGAGGAGGTGAGATTTACATGTGTGACAAGTCTCTTTTATGAGTGAGTACCTATTCTACATGAGGTGGGGGAGGCATACGTATGCCCATCGAGATAACAAAGTACAAAGAATAATGCATCAAGTAAACAAGTGATTGAACTATATAGTACATGCTAGCATAAACATGGGCGAGATAAAAACATGATAATGGTTCCCACATACATATTGTGCCTGGGACAATAGCTAGGACTTATACAATAATATATGAGTACATGAGATATAAGTACAACCAAAGAGGCCCTGTAAAATAGGACAGGGCTCTGAAAATTTGAATGATACATACAAACTAAAGAGGCGCTAGAAGCGGCTAAGGACAAAACCATCAAATCTATGGAGCTACATCGAAGGCTATAGTATAGAATTCATCTGGGTATGTGGGGGGCTACCTAAAGGGCCACCCCTTCATGAGGTCTGAAACATATCACACACACCTGGGAATCACTCCTAAAATCTGTTGCATCAATTAACAATCAATTATACAGATATAGATCATGTCGGAAGGAGCTGGAGCTAAGAAAAAAAACAATTCAAAGGGAAATAAAGTGTCCCTTTCCCTGATCTGAGGTACTGAACAAGAGTGGAAGCTGGAGCCAAGGTACACCACCCACTAGACCTATCTTCTAGAATTAATAAGTCGATGTCGACAGAAGTAGGTCTACCATAGGTGAGGTAGTAAGAGATCCTTAACTAAGGCACGAGAGATAATAGTAGAGCGAATGATAGACTGACACCAAGGATTATGATGGAATGGGGGTATCGAGTAGTAGACTCATGACTTCCCTTGTTAGAGCATAAAGGGCATGGATGACCTAGCAACAATTGACACAATACCAGAGGGGATAGGGGACAGTATGACTGAAAACAAAAACGTGCGACATGGGAGAGAGAAAAAAAGCAATGAAGGATGGAGCAGTATAGCGGGATACAAAGGGAATCTATATAGACTTCATAGATGCGATGATGAATCGAATCGGATGCTCTAAACAAGGGTGACCTGATGATGTTTCCATAGAGAATAGGCCCGGTGGGGACCATACAAACATGAGTATAAGATGGTTACTCACGACAAAATTTGACACGAGCATGGACAAGTACGAAGGAAAGGTGGTGCCCCAAGTAAAAGTGTTGTAAGTGAAGAAATTCTATTTTGAGGAGTGGTGAAGTGACCCTTCTTGGAAAAAAGGTTTACGGGTGAAGTTTGAAACCAAAAAAAGTCACAAGTTGGCTACCTAAAAGAAATAGAACATGCATTCCAGGAAGGAAAATGCTAAGGGTAAAATTTCATAAGATAGAGTGCATTATGAGGATTACAAAGGGGGTGGCCTTTGAAATCATTTATGAGGTATGCCCCTTTACCTATCTCCTTACTGATGATGTAAGGGCATAGCCATAATGAGTCAAACTTCACATGAAAAAGGACATCATGAGCCTAGTCATACACTAGAACAAGATCACCTTCGGGAAAAGTACGAGGGTGGAATTTTCGGTTATATTGAGCTTTTGTGTGTTTCTTAGCCATTTCGGTGGTTTGAAATGCAACACAATAGTCTTGGGAAGCGTGCACAAGCATGATAAGTCTTTGTTCTAAATGTTGGGTGTCAGGGAGAATTTTGACGGCTAGATGAAGGGAACTGATTTCACACTCGATAGGTAAGTCTGCCCGCTCCCAAAAAAAATTGTGGAAAGGAGTAAACCCGGTGGTGGTTTTAAAAAAAGTTATATAGGCCCACAAATTAGGGAATATCATAAGGTTCTAGTTAGTTTTGTGCTTATCCACAGTCTCTTGAAGCATGGTTTTAAGGATTTTATTGACCACTTCAACTTGTCCATTACCTTGGGGGTAATAGGAGGATTAATATTGGTGCTCAAATCCCAACAGAGAGGATAGCTCGTGCCATATATCATCTTCAAAAAAATTTCCATGGTCAGAGACCAATTGTTTCGGAACTTTGAATCGAGCAATAACATGGATAAATAAAAACACGGTTGCGGTAGCTATCATGTTGTTGAACGTTGGCATGGCCTCAGCCAATTTTATGAAATAGTCAACTGCCACAATGATATACTTGTGGTTACTAGCATATGGAGGTTAACACTCCATAAACTCTATGGCCCACTTACAAAACGGTCCAGCTGAGATGATATGATGGAGAGGAGCTAGAGGGGCTCGTGCCTTAGGGGCGAAATGTTGGCAATTGGAATATTGTTTGACTGCTTCAATGCAATCACTGAAGAGAGAAGGCCAAAAATACCCAGTGTGCAAGACTTTTTTGGTAGTAGCGAGATCAGAGAGGTGGCCACCATAAGCGCCAATATGGCAGGCATTGAGGAATTTCTCAATTTTAGCATGCATGAGACAACGACGAAGGACAATATCTACAACATGACGATAAAGTTCGTAACTGACCAAAAGGTAGAGGGGGGGTTGGTGTTAGATACATCGTCAAGCATCATGATTGATATGGAGGGAAAACTTTTATGTTCACAAATAAGTGAGGATGTCACCATACCAAGGATCATCTATGGTAATGGAAAACAAATGTTCATCGCGAAAATCATCATTAACTGGAGGATCCTACATACCGGTAGGTAATTCAAAAATGAGTTCAACGAGAGCTAAACCTTTCTTAATCTTTGGTGTAACAAATTGAAGATCGAATTCCTAGAGGATAACGATCCAATGGGCATACTTCCCACTGATGATCCGACGGATCAATGGGAATGCCATAGTGTTGGAATTAGTCACGGCCTTGGTGGAACACATGAGGATATAATAACGATGTTTTTGGACTGAGAACATGACAGCCAGTGCTAATTTATCTTCATGTGAGTAGGATACGTGGGGGGGGGGAGGGGCTACAAGGTTATTGCTGACATAATAGATAACATGCTCGATTATGTTGTCATCTTCCTGAATAAGGGCCCCAACGACCGAATGGCTGGAGACTGAGATGTATACGATGAAATCCCTGTCAAATTCAAGGGGGTGAATCAAGGGAGCGGAGGTGAGATCATTTTTCAGGGAATCAAAAGACTCTTAAGCATAGTCATCCCAAAAAAATGGAGTTTTAGATCTGAGGAGTCTAAGGAACCCATGTGCAGTGTTGGCATATTCAGGTATGAAGAAATGAATGAAATAAGATTTTCCCTGGAGGCTTTGTAACTAGCGTAAGGTACGAGGAATAGGAAGACAAATGATGGCTTGAAATTTCCAGGGCTCAAGTGTTATACCATATTTAGACACAATGAACCCTAAAATATGGTCAGCAGGAACACAAAAGACACACTTCATCGGGTTGAGGTGGATATTATACTTGTAACATTGGAGGAAAAAAGTAAACAAATCATCGAGGTGCTATGCATGATGCTTAGAACGCACAATGAGGTCGTATAAATAAGCAAGGATAATATCATCCAAGTCATAGAAACAGTATGACATGGCCCATTGAAAAGTGGCTCCAGCATTCTTAAGGCCGAATGACATGACCCTATAAGTGAAGGTTCCCCATAGACTAATGAACACAATATTAAACTGATCATCATGACGGATAGCAATTTGGTTGTATCCAGAGAAACCATCCATGAAGGATAGAACCTCATGCCCCACACACTCGTCAATGATTTGGTCAATAAATGGTGTGGGGAAGTTTTCTTTGGGACAATATTTTTTCAGGTCACAAAAGTCACTGCAGACACAAATGGTGCCTTGTTTCTTGGGAACATAAACTAGATTGGACACCCAAGTGTTGTATTCAATGGGATAGATAAAACCAGCATGCTTGAGCTTATCGTTTTTTCTTTAACAACCTCTTTTCTAGAAGGATTAATGGGTCTCAACTTCTGACGGAAAGGATTGTAATCCAGCCATGTACCGATGTGGTGTTCAAAAATGGCAAGATCAAGTCCGATAATTTTTGAATAGGACTAGATGAAAACATCACGGAATTCCTTGAATGGATTGGTGTAAGCCTTAATTTCTTTCGGGGTGCATTGGGCACCCAAAGTAATGTTTTCTTCAACCGCTATTTTTTCAGAAATGTTATTGGTAGGAGATATATTGACAATATTTCATTCATCGAAAGCATCGGGTGTAGGGATGAGATTTATAAACCAACTGACTTCATCAGGAATGAATTATTTTGTCTCCACAACATATTGGTAATGGTACCACTGGGGAGGAAGTACACACGATGGTGCATATCATCACACAGAAATTCAGGGTCGGTCATCGCTTCCAGAATGTCTTCATCAAAATGGAAGATGGGGTGACTAGAGGAAGGGGGACCACCTGACGTGGTAGAGCTACCTGACTCATCATCATGTGAAGAAAGGCTCACATCAAAAACATCATGTGGGTGACAAAATAGTAAGTAGATAAGGTATCTACTGATGTTGAGTGCCGGGTCATCGCTGAAGGGAGGTTAGGCGAAACAAGAGGGGAAGTCCCAAAGGGGTATTCCACTGTGGGTCTCATGGATGATCATAGGTAGAAAATGGCAGCCAAAGGCTCCATCATCTCGACATTGGGAGGGGGAATGTCAATGGGAGTAGGCAGGTACTCTATTTATGGTGAAGAAAAACTCACAAACAATGGAGGGGTGAACTTTTTATGCTTGGCCTCAAATTGGCAGACCGCTTCTAAAGAGGCATGGTAATCATTGAGGCAGGGACATAGGTGGGTGTAGTGGCCATGGATATCACACAAAGGAAAAGGATGATTTGTGTGCAAAGAGTTGTCTTTTAGAACTAAATTGGGCATAATCACATAGATCCCAGGGATATCAGACTCTAGAAATGATTCATTGACCATGGGCTTGAGGCGAGGAAATTCAAGATAGGTATGGGTTGCATGAATGAAAAAATAAAATAAATCACATGGGGGGGTAATATTTGGTGTCCGAGGAGGAGTAGTGGTTTTTTGGGCATCCTTGTCCTTAGGTGCCTTCTCACAAGCTTTTCCCCCTTTTCCTGAAGCTTTCACAAGAGGAGTAGGTTTTTGTTAAGGTGGCTGAGGCACAGAAGCAAAGGGAGGGGTCATAGGGACTAGAACTAGTGGCTAGGAGATAATTGTACCAGACTGGGATCCCCATGGTCATGTTAGGAAGAGATAAGGTAGCTATCACAGTTACCAAAAATGTTCTAGGAGGGGGAGCTAGAAACAATATATGATCGGAGGGGTAATGGCCCGGCGGGACAAATCAAAGATGGTTAAGTCCAGGAGTAACACTTCCAGGAGGGTAGATAGGCTCATGGATACGAGCTTCAGATGAGGGTCATTGAGCAGGGGGTGTTGAACGCTGAGTCGAGGTGCTAGGAGTAGGTTGCGGAGGGTGAGGTTGCTGACTAGTCGAGCTAGTCAACTTGAGGTCGGACCGAGATGATTGCATCATGAAAATGTTATATGATATGGGATTAGAGATAGGAGGAGAAAGAACAATGAATGAATGAAGCAAGGAGGAGTCTTTTTAGACTCCGAGTGAAACATTGGTCAAATGTTTGACTATTTTTATATTGGCCACCGAAGAGATGATGGACTCAGGGGAGGTCTGAGACTTCGATTCATAATATTTCAACTGGTAAATGGTGATAATATTTCCATTGTGAGGAAATGACATCTTACGGTGAACCATAGATGGGACAACAGACATTGCATAAGTGTAACTATGACCCAATATAATTTTGTAATCTAAGGGGGAATCAATGACTTCTACGTCAACATAAGCAGTCTTGCCTACAAGAGTAACAGGACAATTGCGAAACAAGCCTATGGCAGGGAATAGTGGAAATCCCATGCTCAGAGGGTGATAGTAGAAAGGGCCAACTCAGGAGATTCAATTTTTACTCCAAAACGAAGCCAACATCACATTGGTGGATGCCCCCTCATCAATTATACAATGGAAGACGTTGGCATTCTGGATCTTGACAGAGATTTGGAAGGCGATGGAAGAAGAAGGGGGGTATGTTCTAATAGGTCAACGTCGAAGATGATCAAAATATCATGTAAAGGATCTACAATGCCCATGGCAGTTAGTAGAGATTTTTGTTTTGAAGGGCACGACTGGAGAAGTTTTAGCATTGATATGGAAGCAAGGGATTGCACCAAATCATCTACTATACTATACGAATGGGAAGCTTTTCCAAAAGTAGCATTTCGGCATAATGGTCCATTAGGGATCTTGGTATGAACCCTTGCCTTAGGCTGAGGGATCAGTAAAGGAACATTGGTTGTCAAAGGAGGCTACGTGGAACCTTAAAAAGGGGGCTTGGGGGTAGACCTAGTGGGAGGATTATTGTATTGATGGTACTGAGTCTGAAGTTTGAGGTCAATGGTAATGGGTTGGTCAGATTTCATCATGAGAATATAGTAATAAGAGGTACTAGATGGAGGATGTTGAGTGGCCACCTAACCTTCAGGGGGTTGGGTAACCCTGAATCATTGCTGGGGAAAGGATTGGTAAACAAAATCAACTAGATAATTACAGCATGGGGAGGTACCGAAGGATATTCTTGATTTCCTCAGGATGTTGCTTGAGATTCCCACATCTTCCACATCTGAGGTAAAAGAGGACAATCGTGGGTATAGTGACTATAGACACTGCAATAAGAAAAAGGTTTTTTCATGTGAATAGGCCTGTCTTGCTTCGGCGGAGTGCCTTGTTACTGGTTAGCAGTGTTAGGTGTATTACCTTGGGGATTGGGTCCTCGATTACCTGGGGAAAATTGGTTTTGGTTGCATTTCCTCATCTTTTTGAAAATGGTAGGATTAGTCATGCCCTGTTGTGCATACACCTGCCCCAGGGGGGGTGGTGGCTCTTGTTGTAGGGGTTGAGAAGGAAAGGGAGGATGGGGTGCTATGTTGGAGGAGCTGGAGCACCAGGGTGTAGATACAAAAAATAAGGAGGTTGAGAAACATTGTGCAAATAGGTTGGGCAAAAGGAGGAGGCATGGTGTATCCTAAATACATTCTACTGTGAGGGGGGAAAGTGTTGGAAGAGCTAGCCCCTCCCTGAGGGAAACCATAACCCATGGGGGGATGAGTGTACAGACGAGAAAGGGCTCCAATGATACCATTAGCGACATGGAATTCCCTTGGTGCATTACCACCGGGTCTAGGGAGATCAGGTAATACAGTATAAACATAACCAGACTGTGTGTAGATTAGGTCATATTTCAACACAATCTGGAGCACAGCTTCTTTGGTATGAGGGAAATGAGATGCGACAAATTTTCCAATAGAAGGAAAAAGGGATCTTAAAAACCCTTCGATGTAGACACAGTCCTTGAAGTTAGGTAATCTACATAGGCTATTTATTCTCCACCATTCATGGACATGATCGGATAGGCGAGTCGCAGATGATTGACTGAAAGAGATCAAAATTTTAGTACCAGTGTCATAATGAAGGGGAAGCTGGAAGTAAGATAGAAATGCCTTGGCATGAGTCGAAAAAGTAGTATGAGAGGAGGAGGCCTGGTCAACATACAAATTAGAAGCTTCTTCGGTAAGCGTAAGTTGGAACAATGGAAGATAGAAAGAGTCATCGGTGATGGAGTTAGAAGAACACTAGATGTGGAATGATCGAACATGGTTCGTAGGATCCTCTCCAGTAAGAACCTCAAACTTGGGGATGTCGAAAGGTACCTTGGTTGGCGTAGTAGGCCAACCAGGATCATGGTGTATGGGGTCATTGATCAGCTACTTAAAATCAACAAGACTGAGACCTGCCATATAAGGGAGGAAGGGAGAAACCTGGATATTTCATGTTGCAGTCCCATTAGTAGTATTCCCACCATTAGGGTCGGGGCTACTACCAGCGTTAGGTCCTGAACTAGACATGGTGAATGTGATAGGAGGAGAACCAGGGATAGAACTAGAAGGGCAACCTGATGGACCATAATTACAGTCAGAATGGGGAATCAGTGGAGGAAGAACAAGAAACCTACGTGGAGGAGTAAGTCTTCCTACCAGAAACTGAGGATAAAGGCTAAGAAGCCTTCGGGATAAACGCCTTAGGGGTGGAATAATGGGAAAAAAAGAAGAAGGAAGAGAGACCAACAAGGGTAGGGAGGTGAGGGAAAATGATTACAATGTCAAAACAAAGGAAGACAAATGTGGGATTAATTGATTACAATGTGATAGTCCTGGCCTGGAGATGTAAACCAGGTGCTCTTCACTTAGGGTGTGCATGTTAAGTGTATTAATTTTAATTTTTAAACCCAAAAGTGTGTAGTGAAAAAATAAAAAAGGGTTTTGTATAAATTTAAATAAATCTACAAATAAAAGTAATGTAAACTAAATATGATAGAAAATATGCAGCTAAAGATGCATCAATATAAACCCAAGGAGGCAGGCTTCCCAATAACTAGTGTATGGTTGGGAAAAATCTAGTAAAAACACACAAAAAATGGCCGATGGATCTAAAGTCGGGAGGGACAAGGATCTAGAGGCTAGATCTGCTGGAAATAGGTGCAGAAAAAAAACAAAAAACTAAAGGGAAAAGTGCTATAAATGAGGTGGCGAAAGGCTACAACCTGAAGGGACACAAAGGGAACCCTAGAGGAGGACCAAAAAAAACTAAAAATAGTTTTTTTGGATGGATGAATAACCAATCTAAAATGGATCTGAAGGTAAATGATCATATATGAAAAAAAAGGTTGAACATGGTGAAATCTCAGACGACCTGCTTCAACTAAACTCCTCCTAGAAAGGTGGAAGTGTACTGAAGCCCTAGGGGACTAGGTTCCTACTTCGATGAGTAAAATAGAGCAAGTATAGGCCCAATATGGGTGGAGAAAAAGGTCAGACAACCCTGAACTGTATCCCAGACTAACCCAGGAAAATCACAGAAAAATTCCGGCAAAAAGTATATCGTAGTTTTTGACCTGTTTTCAGTAGAGGTTTCAGGTTTGAGGTTGTTTTATCCATCCTGAAGGTTGAGGTCACATTTTTTGGCCCAAAAGGTATGACCCGCACTTCTGACACTCTCAAGAGCAGGTTTCAGAAAGAAAAAGTGTCATCTCAGCAGCGGCTGATACCTGTCACCTGCACAATAGCCCCAAAAACACACAAACGTTAGAATTTTTACCATTTTATGGTTTTAAAGGTTAAAAAAAACATCAATAATAGAAAAACAAGAAGCTGAAGAAAAACCCTAGGGGTTGAAACAGCTATTCATGCAGGGGTCAGAAAAATGACAACGATCGTAATTTTAAACCCTTGTGGAGTTTCCAGTTGTTAGTGTGAATTCTAATCACAAGCATACGAAAAAATCTCAGTTTAGTTGTGCATAAAAAACAAGCATAACCTCAGAAATAGCTGCCAATTTCTTTAGATCTACACTTATTTGACCAAGATAAATGTTACAAAATCCATATCTATGAAGTTAAAGACATTAAACAACAAATAAAAGCAAGAGTTGATCCATGCATCCAATAGACAAGACAATAATATTTTTAAAGAATTTTGTATTTATGACACCTAGGAAGGGAACATAGAAAGATGATACTATTCCCCCTCAATGAGATGGGTTCTTGTATGCCCTCAGTGCTTCAGACCTAGGATCTCTCTCTCTGTTGATGGTGTAGAAAACCCATACAAAAATTGATCTCAAAGGGAGCTCACAATAAAAATGGTAGAAAAATATGACAATGATGGAGGATCAAAGTGAGACCAAACATATAGATCTAAAGTGATCTTGAGGAAACAAAAGGTAGTGAATGATTGGAAAAACCCTTCTATTTATAACAAAATATTAATTTAGTCTAGATGTTGGTGCATAATTAAAATATTATTAACGAAATTTAGATCCAACTTTTATGGAATACTTTATTATTTTTGTTGGAGGGAAAAAGGATTTGAATATGGTAAAATCCATTTATTTGTAAACAATAAATAAATAAATGATTTATTTATTATTTTGAGAATGTGGTTGAGTAATAATTAAATAAATAGTGATTTATTCAATTATTTATAAATGATTTAGTGAAATTTAACAAGGAATATTATTTAAATAATGTTTTAAATAATTATTCCTAGAAAATAATAAGATAAATAATGATTTATCTAATTAATTTTCCTAGTTTGGGTTAATTATGACCATGAATATTAATAAAACTGTTGTTTAATTAATTATCCCTTCAGGAGAACCAAACAAATAGGGATTTATTCAATATCTCCTCATGGGGTTTCCTGTTTAGGCCATAAACAACTTAATAAATTATGGATTACTAGGTCATTTTTCATAGTGAAAGTAATTTTACTAGGGTAAAATTGGTCTTACATGGTGTATTTTGGTCCATCAAGTAGTAACATGTTAGATGACCAAAAATTGGTTTAACATTGTGTATTTCCATAAACCATTCTTGGGTTATCTAGGAAAAGTGTTGGGGAGCATAGATCTCCATTTTTTTCCTTGTTTGAGCATTGTAATAATAGATCCATATATTTACATTTTCCAGTTGCAGTATTAGTCACTAAATATGTGTTGTGCTTGCTTTAGTGTTTGTGTAGCAGTGGTATTACATGTATTGGTGCTTTTAGGCATTGGGGATTATCTTGCCTAGCTTGAGGGACTCGATCCGCAAGATATTGTACTTATTTCTTTCTATTATATAAAATACCATGGATCTATCTTTTTTCTCATATTTAGTGTATTAACATTTGCTGCTATTTCCATTATTGTGAGCTATATTGCTGCTTTCCCATTTGGGAATATTACAGTGGTATCAGAGCATAATCTTTGCTCAGCCTGTGAAGACATTGTAACTATGCTATCAGAAGAAGAAAAAGCTTCTCACAGAAGAGACAAAGAAAAGTCTCCATTATTTGAAGAAATGGAGGGAAAGAATTTTTCAGAACTTCTTCTCCAAACTTTGCATGAGCTAAACAGAGAAATCAAGGGAATGAGGAGAGAAAGACAAGAATATCCCTAAAAAATATTCGCAAATGAAGAAAGTTCTAGTTATTCATATTATGGGTGTGAGAATTCAGCCACACAGTTAGATCTACAAGCTCTACCATGCCTATTTTCATAGCAAGACAGATAGAGGAAGGAAATGTGCCAAAGGAGGAGACTCTAGGTGACTATCTTCAAGAGTATGAATGTCAATCCCAGATGTTCAAATTCCATCAAAAATTCCAAGGGTTTTGCAAGATAAAATAGGATAGAAGACCTAGAAATCACAATATAAGAAAGAGGTACAAGCAACATGATTTGGGTAGATTATTTCTATCTACTTTTGATGCGTCACCTAAATATCCAGCTAGGGCTTGGGTGAAGGAGTTAGACACCTATTTACAGCAGCACCAAGTTTTAGAAATTGAAGCCATTAGAGTAGCAACGCTGCATCTTGACGGTAAGGCTTATGCTTTGTAGTTTTATGAAAATTATTCCTTGAGTCATGTAAATTTATCTACTTATTGAAATTTCACTAGGAGATAAGTGAAAATATTTGATACAAAACATCCTAAAACATCCTTGGTTGAGCTAGCCAAGCCTAAACAAACAAAACCTGTACATGAGTTGGAAGGATCCATAAACCCAACTCCATTCTAGAATGCTATTGAGGGGATTAAAAAATTGCAGAATACCTTACTAGAGGCAAGATCCCCACCTCAAGAGGAGCTCTCTTCTCAAAAGGAAGACACGGGGATCTCTTTTCCAAAGAGGATCAAAACAAATAGCCTCATAATGATGATGAGGTAACCTCCATTAATGATGAAGATAATACAAGAGGTAACAACAGTCACATCAAGAGCAGATCTAGTACCTCATGAAGGGGAAGATGGGGCAAATTCTCCCATGAGAGGTATTCTTGTACCTTCGCAAGAATTTCAAAAAAATCTCACATGTAGAGATCAGGGCACAATCCATGAGCAGCATGTGCTATCATTTATAGATTGTGTGACCCTGAAGATGGAAGAAGAAGATAAGGAGGAGGACCAACATCATATGATTAGGATCACACACCCCTATCCATTTCAGAAGGTTGGTGCATAGAACAGGCAATCTGATTTGCACAGTGAGAGAAAGTACAAATCAGTACACTCATATACGCAATATACTCTAGATATTGATGTCTCATTGTGTGGAGGCATTCCACCTGGGAGACCACGAGATCAGGAGATGATGAAAGATGCTTCCCATCTCATTGCACCACTCATTAACCCCGTAGGGGTGAGAAACTAGGGAGGACTTAACAAAACACATAGAGTCTGGGGTAGGCTCAAGGAGGAGGGACACATTCTATGAAGATCAGTATTACCCACTCTCACCTCACATATTGAACTGAGAGAAGATGTTCCAGGGATGGATGGCACCATCAGGGTGCAAGGAGACCACACCATGGCTTTAAAGAATCAGAAGATACTTCCACATTGGGATAAATATTCCATAATTTTTAGGGGTTGGTGGCCACTCATGCTTACGTTAGCCAAACTCAAATTTTTTTTTATGGGTGATAGCTTTTCATGGAAGGCTAGCCTCAAAAAACTTCCACCTTCACTAGAGCATGAACAGCTGTAGGAGGAGCAACAGAAGCAAGGTTGCAGCATCCCAGTGTATGAATTTCGCATGGGAGATGTCAAATAAGAGAGCATAAACATGATAGGTTCTTCACATGATATATCAACAACATTGTCATTACTGAGTATTGACCCTTATTGGAGATCCCCGTTGTTAGTGGAATACTCCAAGCATCTCTTTTCATGCAGAGTGCTTGATAGCTAGTTATCTGATGGGAGATATGCAGTGAGAGATGGGGTAATCTATTTTAAAAGTAGGATATTCATGACCAGAGCTTCTATTCTCAAGGAGAAACTATTAGATGTAGCATATAAAGTTTTTCTCTCGAAACCCATTGGTTTTATAAGAGCATACCATACTATCATGGAGGGATTCATTTGGGAAGGCTTAAAAGAGGAGATCCACCATCATATAAGGAAATGCATGGGTTGTTTGGAGGATAAGGAGAGACATAAATCTTTGGTAGAGTTATCACATCCACTTCCTTTCTAATTGGGAGTGAGAGGAGGCCCATATATGAGCCGCCTTTCTAGCTTGAACCAAGTACATGTGATGCAGGAGCATTAGGCTCAGAAAATTCTATGTATTTTATTAGACATTGGGGTGTTTTTTTTAAGGAAGTTGGATTGAATAATGTAATTATTAATGTTTTGAGTGATTTAAATAGGAATTAATTAAATATTGAGAGGAATTCTTTAAATGTTCTCGAATGTTGGAGAACATGAGAGAATTAGGATAGTTTAGATTCGATAGGGAATGAGAGATTTGAGAATTAATTGTAAATATTAAATTAGAATTTGTTTCATGATTTATGGGATTAGAAAGGATCCTTAGGGATAAAGTAGAAATTTTAGGACTAAGAGGATTTTAAGGAATTTGTTGAGAAGATAGAGGATCTGGAACCAAAATTGGTTTCAGAATCATTTGTATAAATTGTAAATCCTCAAAAGAAAAAGAGGACAATAGAGAATAGGAAACAATAGTAGGGAGAAGAGGATTGATTAGGTTTTAGACAAATAGGGGTTTGTTGTAAGCCTACGAGAAAATTTAGAGGAATGGCCACTATTAGAATTTCAAGCCTAAAGAACAGAAGACAGAACATGAGGTGTTATGGATTTACGTAAATATTGTTTATGAATGAAAAGAGTATTGAATATGGGTGGTCTGCATTAATTGAATGATTGATATGAGAATTAGTGTTCTGCATAATTTATATTTAGGAAGAATCTGGTGTGACAGTCATGCGAAATCTGTGTGAAATTCGACTTTGAAGGTCGATTTCAACTAATATGGTATCGTTGAAATAGAGCACATGAAGCCAAGACTTTATTTCAAGATACATACTTAAGCATATGGAAAAACAATGATTGATTATTAATTTCCGAAACCATTGAATGGGTTATGGCTACTAGGGTTATGTAATCAAATGGAACCAGAAGAGAAGGAATAGTGAAGAATATTGGACTGTCTGTGGAGAGTGCGCAAGAGTAAAGTGGAACCATGAATCGAGATGTCATGAACTGGAAGAAGACATAACAATGAAGGTGGTTTCAAAAACCAGCAATGGGTTTTTCGCGTAGCTTTAGAGTGGGAAGTGGTAATTGCTGGAGAGAAAGCGATAGCGTTTAGAAGCTAACACGTGGTATCTTAAAACCACTCATTTTGCGTGAGTTTGAAATATTAAAGGTTGTGAATATTTGTTATGCGATATTCATCGAATTGGGAGACGTGATGCGATGACCATTCGATGGATGGACAAATATGAAGAAATCACCAGCATATGTTTCTTTGGTAAAGTGTGGGCCATAGGTTTTATCACACATCGCATTCGACATAAATAGCTTTGGAAATGTGATGTGAAATTACGATATTCAAAGTTGTGATAATGTGATTGCATATCACAGTCGGGTAATAAACCTTGAAGATTTGAGACGAGGTGGGGAATTGCGATCCATGATAAGTTTGAAACAATGATGCGATGAGGACCGTTGGATCAAGAACGGGATCGACGGAAGTCATTCAATCAGATATTGGTAAATGTGTTGGATGAAAGAAGCATTATGATGGAATGCGATGAAGTGCCAGCCGTCAGATTTGATGAAAGATCAACGGTGTAAAAGGTATGTGAAATAGCATGGCCAATTAATATTTATAGTGGCACTTTAATTTAACCCAAGTGTGAAATGAAAGTGTGGGCCCGAAAGTATATGGTTTTATCCAAAGTCTATTGCATAGATTGATGTGATTAAGAATGGGTATTTTATATGGTTGATAGTCACAATTATTAAGAAAGCTTCCGTGTGAGCATTCGGGTTGATGTGCATATGGATATGCATTAATAAATGGAAGGTGCATAATTAATCATTAAGAATTTGATAAAGCGGATATGATTGGTAATTTGGGTTTTGAGCCAAAGTTCAAAGAAATTGTGAAAGTGGCCATTTTTATTATGGCTAGTAACCATAATCATCAATAAATGAAATAGCTTCCGCATATGGAAAATACTCTGGTTTTGATATTGATAAGATGGGTTACATAAAAATTGCATTGAGACTGAATTTAGTGGGTGATCGCAGTTTTGGCTGCGTCATTTTGGTATCCGAGCAAGAAACAACTCTTTTGAAGGTTCAAGTTTGTTTTAATTAAATTCTAATTAGAATGAATGCATGTGTGATGGAGAAAATAAAAGGAGATCAGATTTTGAATCTGATATATTTCAGCACATAGAGATACAGTGCAGATGAGAGGTGAAACAAGATAACACAGAGATCTTGAAGGTGAGTTGATAAGTGTTATTTTAACTCTGGTTTGAAGATTATGTTTGCAGAATTCAGGTTCCAGGCAGTTGAATAAAATCTCAACGAAAGAAAACCACAGCTTTAAGAGCAGTGATAAACGCAACTAGTTTGGTCCTAGAAGAATGGGTTCTATTCACAATTTTTATTTCAGTATTTCAAATGCATTTTCAAAATTTTTTGTCCATTGAAACTCAATGTCTTTTGCAAGTAACTTGAATAGAGGTAGATCAATTTTACTAAATTTTCTAATGAATCTTCTATAACAGCCTTCATATCCGAAGAAACTTCTTACTTCTTTCTATGTTGTTGGTGGCATTAAGTTTACAACGACTTATATCTTTGTTGGGCCCACCTTGATTCTTGAATAAGAAATGTGGTGTACCAACATTATCCCTTCATTTAACATCATAAAGAATTTTTCACTATTGAGTGATAAGTTTATCTCTATGCATATATTTAAGGCTTTCTCAAGTTTATTCAAACAATCATCAAATGTACCTCCATAGATAGTAAAATCATCCATGTAGACCTGTACACATTCGCGAATTAGATCAACAAAGATGGCTAGGAGTACTCTTTGAAAAGTACTGGGTGCATTACATAATACAAAAGGAAAAACATTGTATGCATATGTTCCCCATGGACAAGTAAATTTGGTTTTATCATGTCCTCCAATTCTATCATAATATGATTATATCCTCTAAATCCATCAAGAAAAGAAAAGAATATTTCCAACTAGTGAATGTAGTACTTGGTTGATAAATGGTAATGGGAAATGATCTTTCAATGTGGATTTATTCAGTTTCCTATAGTCTACACATATTCTTCATTTTTCATTTTTTTTTGGTGCTACAACTAAGGGAGAAAATCGTTGACTATCTAGAATAGGATAAATGAATCCTACTTGTAACAATTTTTGCAGTTCTTCTTTGACTATTTCTTTCATCATAGGATTCATTCTTCTTTGTGGTTATCTAATTGGTTTGATATGATCATCAGTATAGATATGGTGAATAGATGTGTTTGGATGAATTCCTTGCATGTATGTATAATGTTAGGCAAAGGGTTTTGAATATTTCTGTAATAATGCAATTATGTGTTATTATTGTGATGATTGTAGATTATTGTGAATATTTAGACCCTTTCCAGGTTTGATTTCAATGATTTTTCTTTGTGAATTGTTAATTGAGATAACAGGAAAAATGCTTTCAAATAAATTTTGAAATGATTAAATAGTAAAATTTTCCTGAAAACTTTTATTCAAAAGATGAATTGCAACTTCATATTGTGTTATTCTTAGCTTCTCAGAAAAATTAGGTTCTCAGATAAAAAGGTCTATTAGATCCTCATTTTCTTCCTCTTCTCTCAAATTAAAGACTTGATTAATACTTGGAACATATTTGACTTTCTTTTTGTTGTTGGTCATAAATCCATGATAATAAAGAAGCATATTGTGCTAGAGGATAGAGTGTAGCATGTTTCCTTTCATCTCCATGTGCTATGATCATACAAACTGATCTACATCCAATGAAGGCATCTATTGTGTCAAACCACTTTCTTCCTAGAATTAAAGGATGGCCTCTTATATTTGTTTTTGTTTGCAAGATTAGAAAGTCTACAGGATATTCCCATGAATACAAAGAAATAATGATGTCTTCTAATACCCCCTCTGGCACAACTTATATCTATCTGTTAGCTCTAAAGTTGTAGTAGTAGGTCGAATATTGGGAAATTTTAAATGTTTCATAGTCTCTGTTGTCATGACATTTATAACAGCTCCCAAATCTATTAAAGGGTTTGGAACTAAGAAAACATTGATTGAAATGGTAACCATAGGTATCCCTGGACCAATGTACTTTTCAATTGTTGTTTTCGTAGACATGAGAGTAGCTAATTTTCCAATTACTTGGATTGTGGTTGGATCTATTTTCTTTCTGCCATTTTTATTAATATATATTTCCTTTATGTTTTTTGCATAAATTGGAATATTTTTGATATCTTGCAGCAAAGCAATTTTAAAATAAGAGTTCTTTAATTCATCAAAAATATTCAATTCAAGAAGAGAAATTGGAGAATAGGTAACCTGACCTCAAAACGGGAACTCTAGCCCAAAAAGACTCAAAAAACATGAAAAAAACACCCCAAAAACAAAAAAAAGTGTATTCCAGAACACACTTGGTTTTTTTTGAAGGTCAAATTTCAACATTTTATAAAATTATGCAAAAAACAAAATTGTTTGTTGAAAAAAGGATTGAAAAAACACCCTCGAAACAAAACTAGTTGATGCTGGAATAACAAAAAAAAAATTGTGTCATATTTTTGATATTTTTAAAAATAGAAATAACATTTTTTAATTTTTAAAATTCAAACATTAAATAAACCTAAGATTTAAGAAAATAAATAAATTTAAAAAATAAAAACATTTTAAAGCTTAAAATTTAAAAATATATAGGAATAAAAAAATAAAAATAAAAAGTAAATAAAATTTTTAATTCAAACATTAAAAAAAACCTAAAATTTCAGAAAAAAAAATAAAAAAAAATAAAAATTTAAAAAAAAATTTAAAATTAAAATTTCAAAATATATAGAAATAAAAAAATAAAAATAAAAGCAAAATAAAAATATTAAATTAAAAAGAAAAACAAGTTAAAAAAAAAAAATTATAAAAAATAAAATATAGAAATTAAATTTAAAAAAGAAAAAGAAAATGTTTATTAAATTTAAAAAAAAAGAGTTTAAATTTTAAAATAAAAAATTAAATTTAAAGTAATATATTAAATTTTAATAAATTTAAAACTTAAAAAAAAAATAAAAAAACATTATTGAAATGAAAAGTAAAAAAATGAAAAATTAAATAAAAATAAAAAATGAAAAATAAAATACAATAAAAATATTAAATTTAAAAAAATATATATTAAAAAAACAAATAGATTTTAAAAAATAAATTAAATTTAACTTATAAAAAATAATATTAATATATATATATATATATATATATATATATATATATATATATATATATATATATGAACTTAAATTAAAATTATATATATTAGATTTTATTAAATTAAAAAAAAATATTAAATTTTAATAAATAAACGAATAAACAAATAAATTTTGAAATAAAAAATAAATTTTAAATATAAAGAAAAAAAAAACATTGTTAAAATAAAAAGTTAAAAAACATTAAAAATCAATTGAAATATAAAAATTGAAAAAAATAAATAAAATAAAATATATTAAATAAAATATGAAACAAATTAATTTGAAAATAATAAGTTTATATATATATATATATATATATATATATATATATATATATATATATATATATATATATATATATATATATATATATATATATATACACAATTTATTTGAAATAAAAAAATATATAAAAATTTTATGTAATTAACAAAATAATAATAAAAAAATAAAAAATTTAAAAAAATATTAAATTCAAATAAATTAAAAAAAATACAAAATTTACTAAATTTTAAAAAATTAAATGAAAAAACTAAACATAAAATTTAATAATAAAAAATATATATATGAAAAATAAAATAAATAAAATAAAATAAAAATACAAAATTTAATAAAAATTATTAACAAAATTTAGAAAAATAAAATAAAAACAAAAAAAATGAATAAAATTAAAAAAAAAAAATTAAAAAATTAAAAAAAAACAAAAAAATATAAAACAAATTAAATTTCAAATATAAAAATTAAATTAAAAAAAAATTAAATTTTTTGAATTAAAAAAAAATAAAAATTTGATTTTGTTGGCTCCGCCAATCAGTCTCCCGCCCAGGTGGCGACGGAGGCCGGCCGCTGGGCGGGAGGCCGATTCCGAGAATCAGCCTCCTGCGGCGGGAGGCCGATTCCTGGAATCGCCCTCCCGCGGCGAGAGGCCGATTCCAGGAATCGCCCTGAGGCTGATTCCGGGAATCGCCCTCTCGCTGCGCGAGGGCGATTCCCGGAATCGCCCTCCCGTGGCAAGAGGGTGATTCTCGGAATCAGCCTCCCGTCGTGAGAGGGCGATTCCCGGAATTGGCCTCCCGTCGTAGGTGGGTGATTGTCGGAATCGACCTCAGGGCGATTCCTGGAATCGGCCTCCCGTCACAGGAGGGCGATTCCTGGAATCAGCCTCCTGCGACAGGAGGGCGATTCCCAGAATCGGCCTCAGGGCAATTCCCAGAATCGGCCTCTCGCGGCGGGAGGGCGATTCCCGGAATCGGCCTCCTGCGATGGGAGGGTGATTCCCGGAATCGGCCTCCCGCGGTGGGAGGGCAATTCTCGGAATCGGCGTCCCGTCGCAGGAGGGCGATTCTCAGAATCAGCCTCAGGGCGATTCCCAGAATCGGACTCCCGCCGCCAGAGGGCAATTCCCAGAACCGGCCTCCCACAGCGGGAGGGCAATTCCCGGAATCAGCCTCTCGCCACGAGAGGGCGATTCCCATAATCCGCCTCCTGCCCAGGTAGTGGCGGAGGCCGGCCTCCGGCGCCACTTGGGCGAGAGGCCGATTGGCGGCGCCATCACGATCAAAAAATTCTTTTTTTTTATTTATTTTTTTTTAATATTTTTTTTTTTTAATTTGATTTTTTTTTTTTTTAAATTCAAAAAATTTAAAATTATTATTTTTTATTTTAAATTTAATTTGTTTTAATTTTTTTTGTTTTTTTTTTAAATTTAATATTTTAGATTAATTAGTTTTTAAAATTTAAAATTTATTTATTAAATTTATTAAATTTTATTTTTATTTTTTTTAAATCTTTTTGTTTATTTAGTTTTTCATTTTTTAAAATTTATAAATTGTTTCGTTTAAAAAAAATAGTAAATTTATGGATATTTGTTTTTCAATTATTTGCACGTGGTTTTTTTCATTTTTTTTGTTTTTTAATGATAGTTTTTTTTATTTTAATTCTTTTATTTTAATTTTCTTTTTCAATTTTCAATTTTTTTTTTTTTTTTTTTTGTTAATTTTAAAATTTGTATTTTTTTTTCTTATTATTATTATTTTTTAATTTAAATTTTCAAATTTAATTTTTTATTTTTTGTATTTTATTTTATTTTTATCTAAATTTTAATTTTGTAATTTAAATTATTTTTAAATTTTCTATTTTAATTTTTTTTTTTTAAATATATGGTTTCTTTTAATAGCTTAGAAAAAAATGTTTTTCATGTTTATTATTTTTATTTTTTTGGTTAATTTTTGTTTTTTTTCTTTAAATTATGTGTTTTTTTTTTCAAATTTTGTCATTTCTTTTGATATAATTTTCGAATATTTTTGTTTTTTTTATTTGTTTATTTTTGTTTAAATTTTTTATTTTGACGAGTTAATTTTGTTTTTTTTTAATTTTTATTGGTTTTTTTAATTATTTTTAATTATTTTTTTTTATCTAAGTTTTGTGTTTTATTAGCAACATGAAAATCACCACTCTAAAAAAAAAAGTTTGATGCTGCATCAATACGCTTCAAAATTAGCATGAAAATCACCGCTCTAAAAAAAAAAAAGTTGATGCTGCATCAATACGTTTCAAAATTAGCATGAAAATCACTAACATTTTAAAACAAATATTCATACTTCGTAAATAAAAATATTAGAGTGTCAAAAATGTGCTTAAAAAAGAAGAAGGTGATTCTGCATCACCACTTTTCAAAATCGGGTGCTTCTTATGCTACCAAAAAAAAGTAGGTAACAATGCGGTTACCTATTTCATCGATAACAGTGTTTACTAACCTCTCTAGATAATGTGGTATTTGATTCATAATAGCTTTTCCTTTGTGAATTTTATTTTATGGGTTAGATTTTTTAGATTGTTCTCCTTGTTCAATTTTCTCTTCTGTGATTGGTGAAGAATATTTGTGTAATATTTTCCGAGACCTTAAGTGGACAGTTTGTATAGGAAGAATAGAATATGTACGAAAATATGTTTCTTCTTCCACATTATATGCTTGTCTTTCCACCTTGTTACTCGGATTTTCTACTGGTTGAGTTGGTAATTGAGTTGGTCTAGGTTGGGGTTGGTTAGAAGGCTGCTGAAGCTATTGTGGTTCAATTAGTAAGGGTGCAGGATTTGTTTCTAGAAATGGCATTGGTTGAGGATGCTTCTGGAATTGTTGATATTGAAATGGTTATTTAGGATATGGTTGTTCATATGGTTGTTGGTATTTTTTTTTAGGATAGATTCCTTGAGGTGGCTAGGTTCCATAACTATTTCCTTGCCAACCTTGTCTAGGTTGGTTTTGGTATTTTTGTGGAGTCAAAGCCTGCCATGGCATCAGAGCATTCCATTAATTTTGAAGAGGATATTGATAATTTTGAGGGATTTTCTGAGAAAATTATTGAGGAATCCTTCGCTTCCAAGGTCTTCTTGGTGCCATATCGTAAAGAGAATAAATCCCTTATACTTCTTCCATTCAATTACGTGCAATTATTTAATCTTTTGACAATTTAAACTTGATTTATTTTCTGTACAATGTCCACACACCTAGATATTATCCAAACTACATTCTCTTAGTGGATGCCTCTTTCTACACTTACGAAAAAAACTATAAGATCTCATATTGTTCATCTTGTGTTCTAAAGTTATCAAAAGATCATTTTTAAAATTTTCTAACGAACTCCGTATTTATGATCTTGTTACTCCTCGTGCTGCTGATTTCGAAGCTCTTGGATTAACATCTCCTTTTCCACTCCTCGCTCTTCCCCTCGAATATTTTTGACATAGTTCAAAATTTTCATCAAATGGTAGATTTGAGATGTCTCCTTTGCCCATTACATTGAGAATATCAATATATTAATCTCTTATACCTTTAATAAAAAGTGTGTGAATGTTATTAGAATTCAAAGGGAGTTGTTTGGATTTTTGTACATTGTAAAGGAATCATTCGAAGTATTCTTACAAACTCTCATCTTCTTGTTGAGACATCTTGAAAATATCTTCTTTTGAATCTCTAGACCTGCAATAGGCTTGATACTTCAGAATAATTCTCTTCATGTCATCCCAAGAGGAAATAGTGTGTTCTCCTAATCCCATAAACCATTTTAGTGTAGTTTCTTTAATAATAGCAGGAAATAGAAAAATTTTATGTGTCATATGTCTATCCATAAGTATGAAATAAGATATCAAAATCAAACATAAATGAATCATTATCTTCAGTAGACATTCCATAAAAATTGGGCAAAACAGAAGGTGGAATTTTCTTCATTTTTACCTCCTCACCAAGAATTCCTCTTGTGTCTAGAATTAGGAAGCCAAAGGTAGCTTCTTGATCATTGTTTGGTTTTATATCATTACATATATTACTATCATATTATATTTTTTCATATTCCTCTCTTTTTCTCTCTGCTTCTATTCTCCTTTCTTCGTCTCTTTTTGTCTACCATTCTTTTTGTTGCCTCTCATATGAAATTATTTGTTCCAAAGTCATTATTTGTAAACTAGATACCTCTCGATCCTCTGTCATTTTATTTTCACTTGTTTTTAATGTTTCAATCAGAGGTTGTATTGGTGTTTCCTAAACTTTCTCTATTTGTTCAAGAACGGGATGCTCTAATTTTTTAACAATTGGTTTCCTTGTCTCCTTTTGTTTCTATATGAAAGGTGTTCCTTTCGGTGTTTGTTTTCTTTTAACTTTATAGGCTGAAAATGTTTGTCTTTAAATAAGATTCAACCTTTCTCCTGATCTTTGTTTTTCTTCCAATTCCTCTAAAGTTGGTCTCCTAACAACTGGTGTAATTAGTCTCGATGGTCCTTCTCCTGCAGGTGGTTGAATTGTTGGGGTTTTTCTTTAGTAAATATTCCTTTTTGATCTATTTATATACACATAAAGAAACATAACTAAAATATATATATATTTATAATATTCCTAATTCACTATATTGAAGTATTCTTCCCCGACAACGGTGCAAAAAATGTTGGGTCAATTTACTAAGTAAAATAGCACATATATTTTACTTGTCAATTTGGGTTTGTAGACTTGGAATCATGTCCAAAATATATGAATTTTAGATGAAGTCAATTTTAAAATACAAAGTGTAAAAGTTGAAAGAAATTTATATTACAAATATATTCTAAATTATATGATTTATGGAAATGCATATTACAAATACAAAATCTAACTAAGATTTTTCTTATTCACTATGTAATAAGTAAGGGAAGAGGATCCTAACATAGGAGATCCTGATTTCCCTTCCCCATAATACTACATTCATGAAGAGAAGCTAAATAATTAATTACCAATAGTTTGTGATGTATAAAAAGTAGGAGAAGAGGCTCCTAACTAAGGAGGTACAGGTTTTCCTTATTTACAATTCTATTATATCATTGTTACCACTGCATTAAAACTGGAAATTCTGGAAATAACTGAAGGAAGAAAAAGAGGATGAATTTTAGTTGTTGTTCATGATTAGATAGAAGGATAATTTAGCTTAAATTCATGTTCGAACCTTCATATGAAAATTATAATTACAACAAGAATCATCCAGAAACCATAAAAAACCTTCACACATATAAATGACTAAATAATAAATCTAAAGCAAAAACTAGTGCATGAAAATTATGCTAATTGAACCCAAAAGTGTACTTAGCTTGGTCTGGGGCCCTCCACCCTTGCCTTACACACTTGAATAAATTATCAGCTACATCAAACTTAATCAATCATCCATGGCATAAAAAACAAATATAAAGTGGAACTAGTTCTTTAAATTATATGATTGTCTTCAAAAGTCTCAATACAAAATTACACAAATTCTACATGCTTTAATAGTCCATAAGCTCGGTTTAAATAGACAAATAATAAAAAATTAGTTATGATGTCTCTAACAGACCTATCCATCCTAATCTCATCCATATAGGTCTAAATCGCCCATTCAGTTTCAAAAAATCATGAAAATCCCAAAAAATACTAATTCTGCCCTTTTTCCTAGGGATTTCTGAAAAACAGGTCAAGTTTCACCAACGTTGATTGGGTCCGTTTTAGCTCATTTTTACCAAAATAATAGGTATTATTCCATTTGGGGTTCCCAAGGTTTCAAAATATATGCTTAGATCATGCCGAGAGGTCCTACACATATGAATTCCTTGAAGCTATTACAGGAATGTTCAGTGCAATCCAAAAATACTCTTAAAAACCAATTTTTACAAAAATATCTAAAAATTAAAAAATTAATTTAATTACATGAATATGCATAGTAAGGTTAAAATGAGCATATATAGATTATATAAGTTTGAATAGTATAGTAAATAGGTGTTGTGAAACCAGTTCCAAAAATAGAAGACAAGAGATATCAACACCTTAGAAATAAGCCACTTCGAGGGGGCAACCTCCAATACATTACATGAATCAACAATTCTTGAATGATTCAAATTACAAAACCTTCTTTCTATATATAGGAGTCCATGGGGCCACAATGTAATCCTAGCCTACCTAACAATAATAATTTAAGGGCACAATAATAACAATATGGTGGTTACAAGGGTACAATAATAACAATAAGGGGGTTACACTAACAACAATAAGGGACTATACTAGTAATATAGGGACCTAACATGCCCCTCTCCTTAAAAAAATTTTTGTCCTCAACGCTTGAGTAGCTCTGGCTGCTTCTGTATAAAATTCACATCCTCCCATGTAGAAACTTCAGTGGGTAATTTCTTCCACTTGATGAGATACTCTGAAATTGATCGATTCCATAGCTGTCGAGTTCTGGTTTCTGTGACCACTTCAGGTTCCAATATGATTTTTTCTTCCTCATAAAGCTTTGGAAATATTGTTTGAACTGGAATATTTTCACCTATAACCTTTTTTAATCATGAAACATGGAAAATTGGATGCACTCGTGAAGAAGGAGGAAGCTCCAATTTGTATGCCATAGTACCAACCTTTTCAACACCGTGTGAGCACCATAGTAATTTGGTGATAATTTATTATCCTTATTAGCTTGCTTGAGGGACATTTGTTTGTATGGTTGTATCCGTAAAAAAACCTAGTCTCCTACATCAAAACCTCTCTCGCTGTGATGTTGATCTACCTGTTGTTTCATTCGATTTTGTGCCAAATTCAGGTTGTCCTTTGAGAGTTGGAGAACTTGTTGTTGATACTAGATGTGATCTTCCACTATTTTAACCTTTGAATTTTCTCTTAAAGATGATGTGATGGATGGTGGATGATATCCATAAAGTGCCATAAATGGGATCATTTTTGCTGCAGTATGGAAGGAAGTTTTATACCACCATTCAGTGAGAAGTAACCACTTGACCCCTTGTGTTTGTTTATTAGATACAAAAAAACGAAGATATCCTTCCAAAAATTTATTTACTATCTCAGTTTGACCATCGGATTGAGGATGATAAGATGAGCTATGAGCTAATTGAGTACCCAAACAAGAAAATAACTCCGTCCAGAAATTTCCAGTAAAAATGGGATCTCTATCGCTCACAATAACCCTTGGGTTTCCATGTAGCTTTTTAATTTTGTCCATAAATGTAGTAGCAATTGTACTTGCTTTAAATGGATGAGATAATGCACAAAAGTGTGCATACTTGGTAAGTCTATCAACTACCACCATGATGACACTCTTTCCTTCGGACATAGGTAAACCTGTGATAAAATCCATTGAAATCTCGTCTCCCCATTGACTTGGAATGGATAAAGGTTGTAGAGGACCCAGGGTCTTAATTGTCTCAACTTTATTCTGCTGGCAAACCAAACATTCTGCCACAAAATTTTGAATATCAGATTTAAGTCCATCCCAAAAAAAATATTTCTTCACCCTGTGGTGAGTTTTTAAAAATCCTAAGTGTCCTCCTAAAGAAGAGGTGTGCAATTCCAAAATAATATTTTGTTTTATTTGGGAATTATTACAAAGATATAAGTGATATTTGTACCATAAGGAATCATTTTTCCAAGTCAATGTATTAGATGTACTAGGATCTTGCTGTAACTTTTGAATGAGTGTCCACACTTCTTCATCATTATTCAATTCATCTCTTGCTTCGGTTATCCAATCTGGTTGGATAATAGAAATGGCACAAAGCAATGCTTCCACCTCTTGATTCTTTCTTCAGAGTGCATCTGCAACAACATTTAGCTTCCCTTTTTTGTAGATTATTTCAAAGTCATAACCCAACATCTTTGTGACCCATTTTTTCTACTCTTTTGAAGATAGTATTTGTTCCAAATTTTTTTTGAGAATATCATGCTCAGGTTTTACCTTGAAGTGTCTTCCCATTAGGTAAGTTCTCCATTTATTTAGTGCATGCACTATGGCTAACATTTCCTTCTCATAAATAGTTTTCTGTAAATAATTTCCTTTGATCGGATGACTTTCAAAAGAAATGGGTCTTCCTTCTTGCATTAAAACAACACCAATTCCATTTCCTGAGGCATCACATTCCACAAAAAATGTTTTTGTGAAGTCTGGTGTAGCTAAGACCGGTTCTAGGCACATTGCCTCTTTAAGATGTTCAAATGCCTTAGTTTCTTCAGGATTCCATGAAAATGCATCTTTCTTCAATAATGTTGTTAGAGGTTCTTCTATTCTCCCATAATTCTTAATAAACTTGCAATAATACCCTATTAACCCGAAAAATCCTCGCAACTTCTTTATGGTTGTGGGGACTTTCCATTCCTTAATGGCTTTAATTTTGTTAGGGTCTACCTTAACACCCTCGTGAAATACAATATGACCCAGATATTCCACCTCTTGTACTCCAAAGAAAAGTTTCAATGTTTTTGGATATAATTATTTCTCCTGCAATAGTTTGAGCACCCTCTGAACATGTTGAACATTATCCTTCGAAGACCTGCTGTAGATTAGTATGTCATCAAAAAATACTAGCACAAATTTCAAAGGAAGGGTTTGAAAATGGAATTCATCAACCCTTGAAATGTACGAGATGCATTGGTAAGGCCAAAAGGCATGACCAAAAATTCATAATGACCCTCGTGAGTTTGAAATGTTTTTTTCGGAATATCTTCAACCTTCATTCTAATTTGATGATATCGTGAACGAATATCCAACTTGGTAAAATAAATTTCTCCATGTAATTCATCCAATAATTCATCAATCACAGGAATGGGAAATTTTTCTTTAATGGTGAGCTTATTGAGCTCCCTATTATAGGGACACATGTGCCATGATCCATCCTTCTTGTGTACCAATACTATAGGAGTAGAGAAAGAACTTTTACTAGGTTTAATTATACGAGCCTGTAACATTTCTGCAATCATACGTTAAATTTCACTCTTTTGAAATAAGGATATCTGTAAGGTCGGATGTTTGGAGGAACACTTCCTGGAATCAAATGAATAGAATGATCATGATCACAAATAGGTGGGAGCCCTTTGGGAGTATCAAACAAATTGGAATGATTGTCCAAGACTCTTTGGAGATCTGGAGAAATAGATGATTTGATGTTGGAACTTCTAGTGAGCGTAATTGTGCAATTACGCCTTGTTGTTATTTCTTCAGAAGCTTTGTCATGACATTAGAGCTTATTATCTTTCCTGGATTCCCTATGATACCCCATAATTCGATTTCCTTTCCTTCCAAAAAAAAATTCAAGAAAAGTTCTTGAAAATTAAAAGCTACCGTCCCAAAAGATTGTAACCATTGTACTCCTAGTATGACATCATCACCTCCCATTGGGATGGAAAGCATTGGACTATTCAATACATATTCCCCCATGGATAGCTTCATATTATGGCATTTTCAAAAGAAATTTATAGTTCCTCCATTTGCAACCATCACTTGACATTCCGGTGCTGGGTATAGGAAACAATTCAATTCCTTGGCTACCTTACAATGAATAAAATTATGGGTACTGAATCAATCAACACTATTACATTTTTATTCTTGTTATGTCTTTATATATTGAGAGTTTGAGGAGTGGTAATTCCTACCAATTCATTACACGATATGGTCGGACTCATTTCTTCCTCTTCTAGGGTTGGTTCCTAGTGTATATCCTCTTCTTTTTCATTTTCTTCTTCCTCTTCACAATCTATGTAAAATAATTTCTTCTCAGCACACTTATGACATTTAGTGTATTTTCTATCACAACATTAGCAAAGCCATTTTTCTCTTTTTTCTTCCAATTTTTGTGGCGTCAACCTTGTAGGTTCTTGAAATCTAGGAGTAGCAACACTTCCCTCTTTATAGAATTGAGTGGTAGGCTTCCTTGTCGCGATAATTTTACATTCAATTTATCTTGCCAACCTGAATGCCTTCTCCAATGAATCAGGTTCCAAAACACGAACTTCATGTTGGATGTTATCCTTTAAAGTACCTATGAAGAGATCAATCATGTATTCCTCTGGAATAGCAGTTACCCTTATATTCAATTTTTGGAAGTCGTCAATGTGCTCCCCCATTAAACACTTTTGTTTGAGATTTATCAATTGGATAAAGAAGGTGTTGCTCTTTGTATCCTCATAATGTGCTATCATTTCCTCCATAAAAATTGACCAAGTTACAACTTTTTTACGGGAGAAAAGCCATCGATGCCATACAAATGTATTTTGTTATAGATGTAAAGTTGCAATGCGTACCTTTAGTGTGTTTTGTACATTATTGAGATCATAATATTTCTCCATCCGTAGTATCCATGTTATGGGATCGCTGCCATCAAACTTCCTCATATCCATATTTGAATATGGTGCTTCTTCCCGCCAATATTCGAGTTTATGAAATCACGATTAGAATTTATTTTTTTCTCATCATTTCTTTCCTCTACTATCTTTTCACCATTAGGAAACATTTTCTTTATCAACTTTGTAAAACCTTTCATGTCTGCTTTTATATGATTCTTTATGTTTTCCATTTTTTCATCGATATTAGCTTCCATGCCAACTTCCATGCCATCCATATTCAATTCCAAACCATTCATCTTAGCTTCCATGTCTTTCTTCAAACCATCCCTTTCATTTTGTTTTGCTCTTTGCGATAGCGAAATTTGGTGCACTTGCTCATGGAATTTTGATATCTCATGTTGCATTTCTTCGTCTTCATGAGTCATATTAGAGCCTTCTGAAGGCTTAATGGGTGTTGAATTATTTTTATGAGGCATTTTAGAACCCAATACTAATATTTATTCTCAATAGGCCTTTCGAATCAACTAGAACTAATTTTTCAAACAAGACTTATGCAATTTGAAAAAAAATACACACCTTTTTCTTGATTTTAAGGAGCTCAATATTGAAACTGAATTATCTCTATGATTTTGGATCTTCAATATTTGAAATTTGGCCCTGAGGTAACCCTCTGAATCTTCTTTCAAATGCCATAGGTCTGACCTGATATGGATTCTTCAAGGCAATATTAAGTCCAATCTCTCACAATGACCCAATTATGGACTAGTTCAGTATAGCGCACTTGTACGACTTGCCACGTGTCACTGTTTCCTCCTTTGGCTCTGAAATTTATAGAAAATAAACTACAGTCCATGTTTTTGTGGTCACCTTTTACAACATTCCAATCTGATACTCAGAGAGAGAGTTATGAATATTTTCCCACGATAACCTCTTTGAGATGAAATTTAGGAGCCTGAAAAGACCTAACTTCCACAGATCATATCTCTGAAAATATTGTGAACCAAGCTCTGAAATTTTGCGACAATGTTCCTTAGGATTTCTACTTCGCTCTCTAAAATTTTTATCTTTTTAAACTTCATAGAAAAAATGTTATACCACAAATTCCATGATGACCGGTTTAGGTTGAATTTAGGAGCCTGCAAAAATCCCTAACTTCCATACATCATATATCCGAGAATATTGCGAACAAAGATCCGCAATTTTGCAATGATGTTCCTCAGTATTTCGGCTTCACACTTGCAAATTTTCAGTTTCTAAACCCTCGTACAATTTTTTTTTTTAGTGAAAATGCCACGATGACCTGTTTGGGGCAGCAAAACCCTAGAATCCAAAGCTTTGATACCAAATGTTGTGAAACCAGCTCCAAAAATAAAATACAAGAGATATCAACGCCTTAGAAATAAGCCACTTTGAGGGGGCAACCTCCAATAAATTACATGAATGAACAAATCTTGGATGATTCAAATTACAAAACCTCCTTTCTATATATAGGAGTCCATGGGGCCACAATGTAATCCTAGTGGAGCCATAATGTAATCCTAACTGACCTAACAATAATAATTTAAGGGCACAATAATAACAATATGGGGGTTACAAGGGTACAATAATAACAATAAGGGGGTTACACTAACAACAATAAGGGACTATACTAGTAATATAGGGATCTAACAATAGGTGGATTTATCATAAGCAAAATTGACCAAAATTGATGGCCAACACACCTCATGTTTAAAGGTTTGCATGCAGAGAGCGTCTAGAAGGACATGATAGAGGTATCCAGACTATCTGTAGATAAGCTATAACTATTCATATTTATTTATTCCCTTTTCCTCATTTTGTGGGTTTGAATTAGCCTCATATTAAGATATTTATGAAGTAAGAGAACTTAGAAAATGATCGAGGAGGAGCTATTCCTTCACATTAGCTTTGAAGAACGTAAAAGTGAGAGAGGATATGTATATATGGATCAATTAATTGATGAACCATGTATCTGAAGAGAATTCCTAGAGGACTAGCGGTTACAGAGGCTGGTGACCCATGTAATCCAGTAGATGGGTTCTTTTTATATGGACATTGATGTACAACTATGATGTCCTCTTTGGAGAGGACATCATGAATGAATTTAAAGAATGGTCATACAAAGAATAGCAACAATGAAAAAAAATAAAATTATGGAGTTAATTTATTACATGTAAATGGGCATACTGTTGTAAGACCTGGTATGGCATGTGTACCCCTGGGTTATCACTGGTAAATTCTGGGTTAGACCTAGGTGATAGGGGGGGATGTCAAGTTAACAATTACCCTGGGTAAAAATTTGAGGGGGGAAGAGCTAGAGTGAGTGGGGTTGTCTCATTTAGCAGGTTTGGCTGGATTTAGTCAATAATCCCCAAGTCATGTTTAAGGGGGGAATTGTTAGGGAAACTTGACTCGGGATAGAGTCAATGTTGACTAGGGTAAATAGTAGTGGTTTCGGGGCACATGGTTTTGTGAACCCATGGTTTTGGCGCATGGTATTTCATGTAATAGAGCCTATAAGAGGCTGGGAATACTTAATTGTAATGTAGGGCCTGGAGCTGAGTGGTGAAGACTCACTTGGCCTGATTGGCTAGGGTTGTGTCCAATGGTTAATGAAATTTAATTGGTTGGGTTTTCCCCTGGAGTCTGGCGTTTTCCTGGATAAACATATGTGTTTATGTTTATGTGCTTTGTTGCTGGTTCTTTTTATGATTATTATTCCTCTCTGTGAATATTTATTTCTACAGTAATTTTTAATAGCTGGAAGAATGTGAGAAAAGCAGTGGTTATTGAACCAAATTTTCCATGCATCCCACATATTTGACCTAAGTACCACTTTATTGCGACCCCATAAGGGTGTGATCAAACAAACACATAAGAATCATGTATTTTGTGATGCTATTACAATACCACCCTGGGTAAAAGGTCACGATGTGATTTCTAGGATCATCTCCTTTATTACCTTAAAATTTTGGAATGTCCAAGGGAAATTTTCTAGGAATCGGTGGCCAATTGGGGCCATGTGCTATGGAGTCATTACTTAATTGGCTTAAATAAGGTAGATCTAAGGAAAGTAAAAATGGGACCTAGAATTTTTTTCGATTGAAAAATGATTGTGAAAAGTTTTATGTAAAGGCATCCTCTGTGGGGAAGTCCAAGAAGAACTACCATGATGGGTGTCTTGTGGGCTATCCTGAGGGGTGGTGTTTGGGATTCCCAAAGGGGTAGCATATGGGGACCCTTCAGGGGTCATGAAAGGTTTGATTTTGTGGGGATGGGTTATGAGTAAATTTTCACTGATAAAGTAAGATCCTATAAAGGTGGTTGCATGACGTCCTCTACGCCAAAATGGGGACATACCAGGAACAAATCCTTGTAATGGGGGGAGGTTTTTAAAATATCTAGATCGACGAGGAGACATGTCGTACCATATTGTGTTGAGGAGAGTGTGTGGTAATTTTTGTGAATTAGGGAAGGAGATAAATACCAAAACGAGAAAATCACATACATAAAACAAAGTGAAAATAAAATGATTAATTTCCTTTAAAATTATGCAATGTGACCAATAAAAACTAAATGGATTTCATTTTGTTTTTCATATTATAAAAAATCCTAGGACTAAATAATCATCCTTACCACTCCCAAACTAACTCATCCTTGCAAATATATATTTTAATAGGTACCGGGGCAACATCCCGAAAGAAGTAGTGAATATTTGCAGCAAAAGAAGAATCGACCAAGGTAATGGATGAGGCTTTAGTGTTTCCCAAACCTCCACCTATCTAGAAAGGATGCCATAGATTTTTTACTCTAAAGCTACTTCATCCCACATGATCATTCATACCTTTAGCTTTTTGGTAGTTAGTTACCAGTATCGATCACTAGATGGGTCAAGTAGCCCTAAATAATACCGCACACACTCGACCTAAGTAAAATCCCCTATGGATCGAGTCTCTAATATGCTCGAGTATTATTTTTTGTGGGATGATTGAAGGAATTTAAGCACCGTGAAATTCAAATTCTATGTTTCAAATATGTAACATGACCATGGCAGCGTATAGGATGTCTATCCCTGATGGTCGTAACCCAAATTATAAATTCTCTTGTGGCTCCTGTGGGAATATTTAATTGGTTCAAATTATGGTTTCTTTTAGGAGTCTTAATTTTCTTTTCGGTGTTAGATGTAAATAAAAAATAAGCTAACTATAAAAAGCTCTGTAAACTAGATTCCTTCTTATAGGAAGCTTACATATGCTTAGTGTGTGGAAAAGTGAGCAAACAAAATGTAAGAAGATGTGAATATACAATGATTCTTCTCAATATCCCAATAATTACACTAAGTTTTGATTGTTCCTTGCATGAAATAGAAATGATGGGTAGAGAATGGTCCTGTAACCCTTATTCCTATTACACTATGTATAGAAAATGGATCATTATTCCTGTAACCCTTATTCCTATTCCAATTATAGATATTATGATCGTATTTTTTTCATTTCCTTGACATATAATTTTTTTTCTTGTAATAAGGTTCCAAATAATTCCAATTTTATAATTTAAGATTCTATTTTACTTTGAATGATAAATGGTTAGGGTCTCCTTAATTATTCACTTCAATAATCTATGTATATCATTTTTTAAAATGAAATATAACATTTATAACCTCCACAACACGATGTCCATAACTATCATAGCTTCTACATTTTACACCAACCATTATAGTGAATATAAATATACACATCATCCTTTCAAAAACAAACCACAACCACATCATATATGCATGTACTCACAATTTCTTGCAATGACATGATATATACATTTTATATGGTTTAATTTTTTACTACACATTATATATATATATATATTTTTTATTTTATTTTTTTTACTTCACCGAACCCAGATAAATATTTTAACGAGGGTTATAACATTGTAATTTCCACAGTCTTTGGATCCTTTGATCTAGTTGTTTGAAAACACTAGTATTATGAGTGGATGGTCCTACCTCATACATGGAGTATGAACATGATCACATCATTCAAAAATCTCAATTTTATCTTTTTCAATTGTTGTAGTTCAATTTTTCCCACATAAATTTCCAAAAAATTTCTAAAAAAAAGCGTGAACAAGGAACTGAAATCAAAAGTCTCTGAAGGCTACAAAAATATGATCATTTCAAGTTTGTATTTATCTCCATGGGGCTCGTTTTAACCATCACACTTCAAGAAGGAAATAATTTTGAAAGAAATAGACATAGACAAGACTAAAACATGGTGCCACTTAAACAAAGAATTTCAAAGTTTTCCTAGCATATGTGGTGCAGGTGGTATTTATATACTTGGTTAAAAATCACTTCATTTCACGTGAAGCTAGATGTGAACATTGGAAAAAAAATATTTCATAGTTTAATTATTTTTGTTTGTTGCTTGATATTACTTTGTATCAGGGAGTAAAATTTCCACAAGCACAAGGAAAATCCAAACAAGTAATAAATCAAATGAATGGTAAGACTATTATAGAGAATTTATTGCTAGTATGATTATGGAAATGATTAGGGAGGTAGAAGAAAAAATGTCTACATCATGGTTAAATTCCAGCATGCACTCCCTTTGAATAAGAATTCAATGCAAGAGGGAACATATTTTATTTGTATAATTGTTTATTATGACCATAAAAAATTTGAAGCATTGATGATTATGCTCATCAATTTCATGTATTTATTGCTGCAACTTGTATTATGTTAACATCCTTTGTTCTATGCTATAAAAGCTATGAAGGATATCCTTTGTAGAAGCTTTTTAGTGAATCACCCACTCTCCAAGAAAAGGGTAAATTAAAAATGATATAATGATACAAATGATATATATATATATATATATATATATAGGTTGATTTCCAACTATGGAAAGTTATAAGTTATCAGTATTCCTTGTTAAGTTATTGATTATCAGCTTTCAAGACTCCTTAAAGACATAAATGCTAAAGTATTAGCCTAAATAACATTTCCAATATCTTTGAAACGGTTGTGGACCTTGTGACACACATAAAACGAAGGGGTCCTCATACAGGAATTTTCAAAGTGAACTTTAAACAAACGGTGATGAATTTTAAAAATTCATGATATAGGGTTTTTTGCAAAAGGGTCTTAGTTGAATTTTATGTAGGAATATTCAAAATATTGTGGAGTTTTTGGAAAAATTTATGTTTCTTATGAAGTTGATACCAATATGAAAATAATTTAATATCTTGAAAGACGATTTCTGAAAAAAAATGTCAGCGAATACTTGAGGCTTCTATGCAAATGAACTTGTAATAACAACGTGTTCATTCTCTTGTCATTATTGGGAGGTTCAATAAAGTGTTATTGTTGACTTCATTTACCTTGTCCAAAAAATTTAAATAATCATTCACAACATGAACAACAAATAGAAAGTGGAATTTCTGCTTCAAATTATCTCAATGTCTTCAAAAGTTTCAATACAAAATTACAAAAATTCTACATGCTTGAATGGGACATAATCTTGGTTTAAATAAAAAAATAATAAAAAATTGAGATGTAATGTCTCTAATAGTCCTATCCATCCTAATACCATTCATATAGGTTGAACTCATCCGTTCGATTTCAAAAAATCAGTAAAATCCAAAAAAATACTAATTTTTCCGTTTTTCTTAGGGATTTCTGAAAAATAGGTCAAGTTTGCCCATCGTTGACCCGGCCTATTTTAGCTCAGTTTGACCTAACGAATAGGTATTTTCCATCCGTGGTTCGCAATTTTTCCAAATATATGCTCAGTTCACACCCAAGTTTCCTTCATATATGACTTCCATGAATCTATTAAGGGAATTTTCAGTGAGGTCCAAAAATACTCTTAAATCGCGATTTTTACAAAAATCTCTAAAAATTGAAAAAAATAATTTAATTACGTGAATATGCATAATAAGGTTAAATTGAGGAATATATCGATGATATAAGGTGGAATATGGTGGTAAATATGTGGATTTATGATAATAAAACTTGACCAAAATTGAGGGCCAACATCTCCCCCTTGTTGATCTTCAAGCATGTCCTCATGCTTGCTTCCTCCGCTTTGATATTTTTAGTGATGATGTCCCTACCACACCTGATCCTGTAGTTTCTTGTTGTGCAGCCCAAAGAGTACAATAAATACCCTCATACTTTCCTTCCTTGTAGATGGTAGCCTTTACCTTCTGCCTCTCATATTTGCATTGCAATGTCCTCTTCTCATTGAGCCATCCATAAGCTTTTGTAGAGATGAGGATGTTCTTTGTTTCAAGATTACCATGTTTCTTGGTCAATTTATCATTTTCTTTGATTAGATTTTTATTCTTTTCCTTGTATATATTATTCTCTTTCTTCAATTGTCTTTCCAAGCTATTGTTGACCTCCATCTCTCTTTTTAGCTCTTCTATATTCTTAAGGTTCTCTTCTTTATGAAACTATATTTCCTCTCCTCCAGTATCCTTAGCATATGAATGTGATGAGGTAGATCCTACACAAGAATTATCAAAGTAGGATTCCGTCTCTAAATGTTCTTCTTGGACTTCTCTCTCCATTCTTTTCAATATCTCATTAATTTGTTTTGATCTTGTTGGAGGTTCAACAATTCCTATTTGTGGGTATTTTTCTTTCTCACTTGGCTCTTCTCATGCTTTCATCCTAGGCTTCCTAGGAACAAGTAGGAAGCATATTTATTTTTCAACCATGACACTATCCCAATTCTTATTTGATCTATTCCTATGATACATAGGGGAATTCATAATTCTCATTGTCACATGGAATTGCTCAAATTTTTCTTCTGTTATTTTCTCCTCAAGATGATTCTGAACCAGAAATTTTTTCCAAACAATTCCCGTGTTTCTTACCTAATGTTCGACAAGAATTTTAATGAGCCCTTGATGATAAATGTTTGTTTCATTTTCTTCACTTTTTTTTTTTTAACACTCTGTCATTTTTCTCAAGCTCCTTGAAAAGAAATAAGGTAGATTGATTTTTATTCTTCCTTGATGTGTTGAAGTAACCTAATGTGATAAAGATAGACCACACTATACTAGTTGTCATGAGTGAAATATCTTTGGATAATCAACACTAATTCTGACCATGGTTCACTTAACCAATCCCTTGGAATTCCTTTTTCACTATCAAAGGATCCCTTTCTCTATTTTTCTAGGACAAATGTCCATCCTTTCTCTTTGAAGTGTAAAACTTTGAGATATTCCCCTCCTGTCAAGGGAAGATCTAGTTTTTGGGAAAGAAATTTCAGGTCTTTCGTATGGAGAGCTCAACCACTCTTGTTTGCCCATGTTCATAATTATTTATAAATTCCTATGTGATTTTTTCGGTATATCCATTAAACTAATGGAGAAACCCTATCAATCTTGTTTGATATAATATTTCTATGCTTTCTTCCCCCAGTTCTCTAACTTGAATTCTTTTTGCTCAATTTTAGTTCCCATATTTTTTTGCTATGTATACCAATTAATGTATCCTTGTACAGTCGAAATCCTCATCATGAATAAAAAAAAATATATAGATATAATTATGCTTTTATTCATTTAATTTTAAGATAATTATCATGTTAAATAGAATTACCCGATTTCTGAAGCTATTTGAAAAAAAATGAGATTATTCCCCTGCTTGAAACTTCTTCAATTTCCTCTATTCTACTGCAAATGATACCAAAAGGAGGTCTCTATTTTTAAAACTTATAGAAAAAAAATTCACATTTTAAAATACCATAAAAAAATCTCGAAAATGTTTCATTGTTCTATAAAATAGTATCTCAATCTCTTTTTCCAAAAACATTTCATGGAAATCCCTTCTCTATTTCAAAATTACACACTGTGTATATGAAATAAGACTTTCTGTGTTTCATAATAAAAAATTATGACAATTATGCATGAAGAAATCGAGCTAGAATACCTAATATTTGATTAAATGGAAGAAAAATTGAGAGATTTCTCAGTAATGGCTTGTTTTCCTGTGTTAAACAATACCATTTTAATTAAAACTCCTATGAAAATATTGAAGATTCATAAATGACACATGTGGCAAGGTATGTTTAATGGTGGCATGGATTTTGGAAATCTATAACTGAAGTATTTATTTCTTCATATGATGACACATCTTGAAAAACATCTTGAGTTTAACTATCCTTTGATTTTTTTTAAATTCTGATAGAAATTTGGGATTTATTCTTACCTCTTCATGTGCGAAATGTTTGGATTTTGTTGGGGAAAATGGCCAACTTGGGGTAGAGGAAATCTCAACATAAATATCTTCATTAAAACCGATGTGTGTCTCCTTATTTCTCCAGACAAGCTTCTCAGTTTCCTCGCCTAATTCTTATGCAATATATTTTCATCTCAGGGCTTTTCTGACTTACGTAGACTTGTCTTAAATTTTTGCATTTCTCCTGCATATTTTCTCCTTCCACGAGGGTTATTCTTACACTGTGTGAATGCACTGTGTTTCTGTAACCTTTGAGCTTGTTTTTTCAATGATGGTGGAAGAGATAATTAGGCAAAGCAAGTTTTCTTCTTTGGAAATGTTTTGACTGTTTATCTTTGCGCTCCCAACTCATACTCTAAACTTTGTGCTCATGGCTGCCTATGTGTCATAGTTTGACTGTGTTATCTTCTTTACAATCATCCTTTCTTCCATCAATTTTCATGCTTGGTCTTGTCACCATTATATTTGTATTACCCACACTCTATCTCATCATGGATTTTTCATCTTCGTTGTTTATTTCTTTGTATGCCTACTGTTGCATGTATTTTCAATCGTGCATTATCATGTGTTTGTCATTTCATTCCTCTTTCATATTGCATATTGCATGTGCATTTTATATGTTTTTCTTTCAATTACTTTATATGTCATTTTTATATGTTTATTCATTAATTTCATTTTGAAATGACCATATACATAGGTAATTTAAAAGAAAAATCATCTTATAATGACACTAACTCCTTTTTGGTTTTGTAGGCAAGCAACGCAATTCCTTATGAGGAAAATTTTGAGCCACAATTTTTGGTAAAAACTTCATATGTATGAGGATAAATGTAGGAGTATATGAGGTTAATGTAGTGTTATGATGAAAAAAATTTAAATGTAGGATGTAGGATAATGAATGTAATAGGATTATGATGAGGGTAGGCTGAGTTTAATTTAATTTTTTTAATGTAGGATGTAATAAGATGTAGGATATCAGGTGATAAATGAATTCATGAAATGAGTATTACATATCCAAGTTATTTTAGCTTAACAATCCTAGAAAAAATTTCAAAATTAAAGGTTTTAAGAACACTTTTTATACTTACAGTACTTTCCTTCTGCTTAATAGCTCAATGTCAATGCTCGTTGATGATGACCTTTGCTATTTTGTCCACATTTGACTCTTTTTTAATGATGATAGTTATTTTGACTTCAAAGATGGATTTCGATGGAATGTATATGCTTGTCTCTAGTTATTGGATCCCTTAGATGTATATTATGATGTTTCTGTTATTTTTTCATCCGATATTGATTCAGGTCCCTTCTCATGAATATTGATGTTTCAGTTCTCTTATGCAATCACATGATATTTGATTTGTTTCATGTCCCCTCTGCAATCATATCATATTTGATTTTTTTTCAGGTCCCTTCTGCAATGATATTTGAATGATGTCTCAGGTCCCTTATGCAATACAACTGCTTATTTGCATAGTTTTATTATGAGTCTTCCCCCTTTCTTATTTGGAGACTTGTCCTCAAGTCTTTGAATTTTGGAGGATAATTTTTGCAAAATGAAATTTAAGATAAAGTAAAACAAAATAGGGAATTCATATCGGCCAAACAAGTTGGTTTTCTGATATGAATTTGAGTTTTTATTGTGATCGTTTTGTGGATTTTCACGAATCACAACCAAACTCCTTTATTAAGTTTTATTTATTTCCTTAATTTTTTTTTTTTGAAGTAAGGAAGGAATATGAATATGTTGTTCCATTATTTCCATATTATTTTATGTTAATATTTTTTTTAGAAAGTCTACCTTATTGACAGGCTTATTATAGAATTTGAGTCTATGTCCATTACCTATAAATGAAATTGTTTCTTCATCAATTGTCTTTATTTTAACTGCTCCATTGTCAAAGATTTCTTCTATGTCAAATGGCCCAAGCCAATGAGTTGTAAGATTTTATTTGAAGTCTTTGAACTTGGAGTGAAAAATAAGTGCCCAGTCTTCTTTATGAATATTTTTATTTTTCATAAATCTATCATGCCATTTGATTCTCTATTGCTGCACTAGTGATGTATACTCAATTGCTTGTTGTTTGATTTAATCTAGTTCACTTAATTGTATGAATCTATGTTTTTGTTCTCCTTATAGGTCAAATCCCAATTCTGCTACAAATTTAAATGTATGAATTAAAAATTCAATCGGTAAAAAAGCTTCCTTACCATATGCAAGCAGATATGGGTTGTAACCAGTTGTATTCTTCCATGTAATTATGTATGCCCATAATGCATCTCTTAACTTTTCTAACCAATCCTTTCTATTCATTTTCTTTGTCTTTGTCATGATGTTCTCCAAAACCCTATTAGTGGATTCTAGTTCTCCATTTTCTTGAGGATTGTACAGAGTAGAATTTTTGTGTTTTATTTTATACTTTTTTCGTAATATCCTGAAAAAATTTAGATGTGAAATGTGCTCCCTGATCTGTAACAATATCTCTTGTAACTCCAAATATTACAAATATTTCTTCAAAAAGGAATGAAACAACTGCTTTTTTCGTTGGTCTTGCCATTGATTTTTCTTCTACCCACTTTGTAACATAATTTGTACACACTAGAATGTACTTCTTTCCATTTGAAGGGGGGTTAATTGGTTCTACAAATTCAAGAGCCCATTTTTGAAATGGCTCTATAGCTGCTTGTGGTTTCAATGGAATTTGATCTGATATTAACAGTCTTGCAGTTCTTTGGCAACCATCACATCATTTAACATAGCCATTTGAGTCCTTAAAGATTGTTGGCTAGTAGTGGCCACTTTTGAGCACCTTGTATGTTGTTCGCTTTTCTGCAAAATTCCCACCACTTGGCTCGTCATGAAATTCTTTCAAAATATCAAGAATTTCATATTTTCTAACACATTTTCTTCTCAAAATATTGGAATTAGTATAAAAGAGGGCGCCATTGACCCATCTATATCTATCACTTTCTCTAATTATTTTTCTTTTCTGTTTTTTAGTAAAATGGGATGGTAATATTCCAGATGATAAATAATTACCTACATCTGCAAACCATGGGGTTTTAGCTTTTATAGAAAATAAATGTTCATCTGGAATTTTTTTTGAAATAGGAATAGGATCACTAGGTGAATGGAGTCTTGATAGGAAATCTGCTACTTGATTGTCTTTACGTGGTCGATCTAGAACATCAAGATTGAATTATTGCATTAATAATATCAATATAGAAATTATGCCATTGGTAATTTATTTTTTCATTAAGTATTTAATGGCTGAATTGTATGCCTGAATAAACACTTGATAGTCTGTTATATACTGCCTAAATGTATTGATTGCATGCACAACAACTAACATTTCTTTTTCAGTTACTGTATTGTTCAATTCTCTCAGAGTTAAATTTTTTCTTATGAAGTATATGGCATAATTAAACTGATTTTTTTTTTTCAAGTGATGTTCCTATAGCTGTATGAAATGCATCAGTAGTTATTTGAAATGAAAATGACCAGTTTGGTCCTCAAAGAATGGGTGCTATTGAAAATTTTTCTTTTAGTATTTCAAATGCATTTTGACAATTTTTTTTCCATTAAAACTAAAATTATTTTGAAAGTAACTTGAACAAATCTAGAGTTATTTTACTAAAATTTTCAATCAATCATCTGTAATAGCCTGCATATCCCAAGAAAATTCTTACTTATGTTTGTGTTGTTGGTGGCATTAAGTTTACAATGACTTGTATCTTTTCTCAGTATGCCTTGATTCCTTAATAAGAAATGTGGTGTCCCAACACTATCACTTCAGTTAACATCATAACATATTTTTCATTATTCAAGGACAAGTTTCCCTCTATGCATATCTTTAAAAAAATTTCAAGGTTATTGTTGTGAAACTAGCTCCATAATAGAAGAAAAGAGATATCAAATCCTTAGAAATAAGCCACTTCGAGGGGGAAACCTCCAATAAATTACATGAATGAACAATTCTTGGATGATACAAATGACAAAACCTCCTTTCTATATATTGGATTCCATGGGGCCACAATGTAATCCTAGTCGACCTAAAAATAATAATATAAGGGCACAATAATAAAAATATGGGGGTTACAAGGGTACAACAATAATAATAAGGGGGCCTACACTAACATAATAAGGGACTACACTATTAATATAGGGACTTAACATGCCCCTCTCCTTCAAACAAGTTTTTTCCTCAATGCTCGATTATTTCTTGATGCTTCTGTACAAAATTTTCATCCTCCCATGTGGAATCTTCTACGAGAAAGTTCTTCCACTTGCTGAGATACTCTGAAATTGATCGTACTTGTCGAGTTCTTGTTTCTGTGATTACTTTGGAACTTCTTTCGATGTGTTGGTGATATTCCTGTTGTTTCATTAGATTCTACACCAAAGTTAGGTTATCCTTTGAGAGTTGGAGAACTTGTTGTTGATGTACGTTGATCTGACTAATTACCTGTCATCATAACATATCCTATTTGATCACTAATCATCCAACATGTGTATTTCTAATTTTAGAACACATCTATGTCATCTTCGGGTTACCTACAGGATCAAAATTGTTGCTGCACCAGTTCGTAATTTTGATATCTCATACTGCAATTCTTCCTCTTCATGCATCATAGTATAGATTTTTGAGGGTTTAATGGGTATGGAATTATTTTTTGGAGGCATTATAGAACCCAATACTGATAAAAATTCTAAAATATGCCATTGTAATCACTTCAAACTTATTTTTCAAAAAAATGTTATGCAATTTTAAAAATCAAATACACACCTTTTTCTTGATTTTGAGGAGCTCGATATTGAAATTGAAGTATATTTTAGATTTTGGATCTTCAATATCTGAAATTTGGCCCTGAAATAGTCCTCTTAATATTATTTCAAATGCCACAGGTCTGACCCAATTTTCATTCTTCAAGGTAAATATATGCCCAATCTCCTATGATGACCTAATTATGGACTCGTTCAGTAGAGCGAACTTGTATGACTTGCCACCTGTCACTGTTTGGTCCTTTAGCTCTGAAATTTATAGACATGAACCTACAGTCTGTGTACTTCCAGTCACTTTTTATAGAATTCCAATCTGATTTTCAGAGAAAGAGTTATGAAGATTTTCCCATGATCACCTCTTTGAGATGAAATTCAGGAGCCTGAAAAAGACCTAAATTCCATAGATCATATCTCCAAAAATATTGCAACCCAAACTCTAAAATTTTGCGACAATTTTCCTCAGGAATTCAGCTTCGTGCTCTAAAAATTTCAGCTTCTGCACCTTCGTAGTCAAAAAATTATATCAAAAATTATATGATGACATTTTTAAGTGAAATTTAGGAGCCTGCAAAAAGCCCTAACTTCCACAGATCATATCTCTGAAAATATTACGAACCAAGATCAAAAATTTTATGACAAGGTTCCTAAGGGTTTTAGTTTCACACTCTAAAAATTTCATCTTCTGAACCTTCGTAGAAAAAAAGGTTTACCAAAATTGCACGATGACATGCTTGGAGCAGCGAAACCCTAGAATTGAAAGCTCTGATATCAAATGTTGTGAAACCAGCTTGAAAAATAGAAGAAAAGAGATATCAATAGCTTAGAAATAAGCCACTTAGAGGGGGAAACCTCCAATAAATTACATGAATGAAAAATTATTGGATGATACAAATGAAAAAACCTTCTTTATATATATATGAGTCCATGTGGCAACAATTTAATCCTAGTGGGGCCACAATGTAATCCTAGCCGACCAAACAATAATAATATAAGGGAAAAATAATAAAATATAGGGTTACAGGGGTACAAAAATAACAATAAGGGGGGCTACACTGACATGATAAGGGACTACACTATTAATAGAGGGACTTAACATGCCCCTGTCCTTCAAACAAGTGTTGTCCTCAACGCTTGATTATTTCTTGATGCTTTTGTATAAAATTCTCATCCTCCCATGTCAGGATAAGTTTGTCTCTATGCATACCTTTAAATATTTTTCAAGGTTATTCAAAAAATCATCAAATCTACCTCCATAAACAGTAAAATCATCCATGTAGACCTCTACACATTCATGAATTAGATCAACAAATATGGCTAGGATTTCTCTTTGAAAAGTAGCAAGTGCATTACATAATCCAAAAGGAAAAAAATTATATGAATATGTTCCCCATGTACAATTAAATGTGGTTTTATCCTGATCTTCCAATGATATCTTAATCTGATTGTATCTGCTAAATCCATCAAGAAAAGAAAAGAATTTATTTTCAACTAGTGAATCTAGTACTTGCCCAATAAATGGTAATGGGAAATGATATTTTAATGTGGCTTTATTCAGTTCCCTATAGTCTCCACATATTCTCCATTTTCCATTTTTCTTTGGTACCAAAACTAATGGATAAACCCATTCACTATCTGAAATATGATAGATGAATCCTAATTGTAAACTTTTTCATTGTTCATCTTTGACTATTCTTTTCATTATACGATTCATTCTTCTTTGTGGTTGTCTATATGGTTTCATATGATCATCAATATAGATATGGTGAATACATGTCTTTGGATGAATTCCTTCCATGTCTGTATAATCCCAGGAAGAATCATTTCATTGTTTCTGTAATAATGCAACTACATGTTGTTCTTGTGATGATTGTCGATTATTACCACAATTTGGAATCTTTCCAAGATTTATTTCAATGATTTTTCTTTGTGAATTGGTAATTGAGCTAACAGAAAAATGCTTTCAAATGAATTTTGCAGTGATTGAATAATACAATTTTCCTTAAAACATTGATTCAAAAGACTATTTGCGGCTTTATATTGTGTTATTCTTATCTGCTCAGAAATATCTCGTTCTGAGATAAAAAGGTATATTATATCCTCATTTTCTTCCTCTTCTCTAAAATTAAATACTTCATTAATAATTGGAACATATTGACTTTCTTGTTTTTGTTGTTCATCAAGCCAAGATAATAAAGAAGGATATTGTGCTCTAGGATAGAGCGTAACATGTTTCCTTTCATCTCCATGTGCTATGATCATAATTACTGATCTACATCCAATGAAGGCATATGTTTTGGCTAACCATGGTCTACCTAGAATTAAAGGATGGTCTCCTAGATTTGTTTTTGGTTGCAAGATTAGAAAGTCAACAAGATAGTGCCCTGAATGCACATTAGGGGAATTTTGAGTTTTAAAATGGGCCTCCTAAGGAAATTATAAAATAATAGTGGAAATAATAAAATAAGATTAGATGACATCATCAAATTTTAGAGGGAAAAAAGAAAAAACTGTTTTTTCAACTCGTATTTTCAACTTATCTCATTATGGGTTTACTCAAATTTCAAGTGGAAACACTCGTTGGATGTATAATTTGATTCATCATCAATGGAGTATCCATATTGCATACTTTCGATATACCCTCCTACACTAAAAATGAAAAATACATGAAAAATGTTATTGCAATCACGTTTTTTCATGTATTTCTCATTTTTCATGTAGCAAGGTCAACGAAAACTATGCAACATGGGTATTGATTGGATGAGGAATTAAATTTTGCATCAAACGAGTAATCCCACTCGAAATTTTAGTAAAAAATAAGGGAGATAAGTTGAAAATAGGAGTTTAAAAAGTAGTTTTATTATTTTATTATTTGTAAATCTTCTTAATTTTTTACTCCAAAAATGGTGAATCATCCCCCATGGTTGACATAATCATATTGAACCCTATTGGTTCTTATAAATTTTATTTTGATTGTATATTTTTCTTAGGAGACCCATTTTAGACCTCAAAATTCCCCTAATGAAGAAGCAATGACGTCTTCTAATATTCCCTCTGGTACAACTTTAGATCTATCTTCTAGCTCTAAAATTGTAATAGTAGGTCGAATATTGGGCAATTTTAGATATTTAATAGTCTCTGTTATCATGACATTTATAGTAGCTCCCAAATCTATCAATGTGTTTGGAACTGAAAAATCATTGATTGAAATGGTAACCATAGGTATCCCAGGTTGAATGTACATTTCAATTGTTTTTTTTTTGCAGACATGACACTAGATAAACTTCCAATGACTTAGATTGTGGGTGGATCTCTTTTCTTTCTGCCATTTTTCTTAATAAATAATTGCTTTATTATTTTTTCATAAATAGGAATATCTTTTATAGCTTGGAGTAAAATAATTTTGACATAATATTTCTTTAACTCATCCAAAATATCGAATTCAGGAAGAGAAATTGGATTTTTCTGCTTTACTAACCTCTCTGGATAAGGTGGTATTTTAGTCATAATAGATTTTCCTTTCTGAATTTGATTTTCCAGATTATATTTTTCATATTTTTATCCTTGTTTAGATTTATCTTCTATGATTGGTGGAGAATCTTTGTTTATTACTTTCCTAGTGTAACACCTCCTCATTCTACAAATTTTTTTTTTTCGAAGTTTTAAGTATATACATAAATCCATAACACAAATCTTGCCTCTTTTGTACAAGTCTTGAATTGATATAGTTTTATAATTCTCAGAAACAATATCTTCTTAATTGTAATGTCTCTTCTACTAACCAATTTTTTTTTCTAAATTATAGTTCCACTTGCAGTAAGCTTGCCTTCTTAACTAATATATACATCTTTGTATATACCTTATTTTTCCCCACTTGAGTCTTCCCTTCCTTTGGAACCATATTTCTACTAATATACTTGCACATATATCTATATTAGTATACATAGCCATGATTAGTATACCCTCAGATTTTTGTATAATCTCATTTAATTCCTTACTTGGTATAAGGTAATTATTGTTCTAGCATTTAGCTTCATAAAGTATGTGTTCCATATTCTTACAATATATAAGCAACTTTTAGAATATATAATTGTATGTCCACATGAATATATATATATACCCTTATGGTACAAATGATGGTCTTTGTAAAGTGGTTCATGGCGCTATGGCCAACCCACATTATATATAATATCATTGCAAATTGTTTTATTTATGTGGTTCTATTCATGGATATATACTGTCGTTCCCTTACTTATGGTTAGCACTTCATTTTCTTTTCTCGTTGGCCCAACGATATGGTTGGTATGGTTAATTCCATACGTTGTTGCGTACTACGCAAATCCGAAAGGGTACATATATATTTAATTGAATAGAGATTTCTTCTCCTCGAGCCTCACAATATATTGTTTGTTTAATCTCAGACAAGACTCCTTCGTGCATTTAGATTAATTCGCTTATCTGTGTGCGTACTGCCTTGTGTGATACGCTTTAGGGTTTATGACTTACGGGTTTTCGTTCATCGATCCATGAGAAGATCACTCGATCATTGACAAGTGTAGCGTTGGATATGGCTAGGGTTTATCATACATGTTTCTATTAAATCCTTTCGAATCTCCTGTTCATTATTCTCTGAGGTCGTTTCCCTTTCCAGAACTCGTTCCTCATGGAGACTTCGACTATCCGGCATTATCCAAATGACTTCAAGTGTTATGTTACATGAAATTAAGGCATATGCATTACCCATGTCACTCCATTTGTTCTAGTCATAATTTTTTTTTTCTTGTTATCTATGAAATTTCAATTGGCTCTTTCTTCAAATTATTTTGAGCGTCTTTCTCCTACTTCGTAGATTGAAATCGAGATTCGTTCTGGACAATAATGCATAGTATATTTTGTTCAATCAGAACTTCCATATCTTGGTAATTTTTATTTTCCTCCTCTTAGAGATTTATATTGCTTTTGAGGAAAGTTATGGGTTTATAAGAATCGTTTTCATAGATCGACTTTAGTTCTATTGAACAAAGGTTTTTGATTTGTTTCAAACCCACAGACTTGACTTCATTTTTCTTTTTTTCTTGTTTAGGATGACTACTTCTGGTTCGTTCCATCTTGGCGATGAAACTCCTGAATGGTAAGCATCTCCATTCAACCCATATGAAATAGTATTACGATGAGTTTCTTCATTGAGTTCGCCATTCGACCCATATAAAATATCGTCGCACCGAGTTGCTTCATTGAGCTTACTGTTACATTCTGAGTTTAATATTTCCTCTGTGATTAATTTAATTCCTAATTGTCTTGACTGCAGGTACTTTTTTTCTTTCGTTGAGTTGCCATTAGCTATGATTGATAGCTCGATTTGTACACCCATACTAATTCAGGTTTAAATTTTCCATTTACATGTTGGTAAAATGTGGGTCCTCAACTATAGACTGATCGGATCATATATTTTTTGAATTTGTCTGCTACTGTTATGAGTTCTAGCCTAATCGACTATCACATTTTATTGTGCATTCAGAACATATATTAACCCTTTCGTTCTTCTTCCTAGAGTTTCGACTCAAACTGTTTAATATTTAATTGGGTCAAGGAACAATGTTGACGGGACCTTCCTGTTCCTTTCTATTGTCTGCTATATGATTTGGTTTATGTTATACCGGTCGAGATCTACGTTAACTCCTATATGTGTATATATTGCATAGCGGTTGATATATATGCTCTTCTATATTGATTAATTACATGCCTTCGTAAGTGGTCAACAAAACTTCAATTTAATTTTATATGCTAATTTCACACTTGATAGTGTCTCAATGTAGAGCACATAAACCAATAATTTGATCTATGGCAAAATTTGACAAAATTATTGGATCAATTTGATATATGTATATTTTGGTTTGATTTTTTTTCAAAATCTCAGGTCCAATACAATTTCTTTCGTTTACTACCATATTTCTAAATATTCAGGAAAGACATATGCGTCACAGTAATATGTAGTAACTCTCACTTTTGATAATTATAATCACCTACCCAGGGATAAAATATCAAAAATATTTTGACTTCTGAAGCATAAGATTTTAATTCTGCTTCAGATAATTTCATAAGGGCTAGCCTTCTCTAATTCCAATTTGCAGATCATTATATAAAATGAGGAAATACTATTAATGAGAATAGACTGGTTTACTATTTATGAATTAGTCAAGCATAAATTATGGATATCCTTAATATATTAAATAAGTGATCCGGTAGACTTACCCGTTCACTTAACTCTTTGAAAATTAAAATTTTATCCCCATACCATGAGTTAATAACTTGTATGATCCTTCCATCACATGCAATGAATATCATTCTCTTCTGTTTAAATATTCAGAAAGCGTATATGCATGTTTTATAACTTTATGTATTGTACTAGATGCAGTTAATAAGACCAGCAATAAGCAGTGGTATATTTATTGCAGAATTTTCTAGTACCTATTTTTGTAAGAGAAATTTTCTTTACAGATTTGTATTACAGTTTACTTGCACTGATTGGGATTCTTCAGTATTATTCCCAGATTTAGGTTATAGTTTTTCTTTTCTTTTTGAGCTAGATATTTTCCTACTTCTGGATTACATTCATGGCAGTTAACTAGAAATGTCAAAGTATATTTTTATGTTCATCTACTTATTTAATATAGAAGCAGATTAAAGTTTCACTATACTCATTCTAGGGAATTGTTTATACTATCTCCAGATTTAAGCCACCCAATGGTTTAGAGATTCTGTGTAATAGTGTTCCCTAGAATTTATTCCTACTACCATACAAAAAATTTAGAAGAATTATTTCTTCTATTCAATTCTGTTAAAAGTAATGAATTTCATAACACAGCAACTAAACTCAACATAACCACTACAACACTTTTCACTAGAAATGGCACAAAGCAATGCTTAAACCTCTTCATTCTTTCTTGAGAGTGCATCTGCAACAACATTTAGCTTCCCTTTTTTGTAGATTATTTCAAAGTCATAACCCAACATCTTTGTGACCCATTTTTTCTACTCTTTTGAAGATAGTCTTTGTTCCAAAAAGTGTTTGAGAATATCATGCTCATTTTTTACCTTGAAGTGTCTTCCCATTAGGTAATTTATCCATTTCTTTAGTTCATTCACTATTGCTAACATTTCCTTCTCATAAATAGTTTTCTGTAAATACTTTCCTTTGATTGGACGACTTTCAAAAGAAATGGGTTTTCCTTCTTGCATTAAAACAGCACCAATTCCATTTCCCGAGGCATCACATTCCACAATAAATGGTTTTGTGAAGTCTGGCATAGCTAAGACCGGTGCTAGGAAAATTTCCTCTTTAAGATGTTCAAAGGCCTTAGTTACTTCAGGAGTCCATGAAAATGCATCTTTCTTCAATAATGTTGTTAGAGGTGCTTCTATTCTCCCATAATTCTTAACAAACTTGCGATAATACCCTATTAACCCGAGAAATCCTCACAAATTCTTTATGGTTGTGGGGACTTTCCATTCCTTAATGGCTTTAATTTTGTTAGGGTCTACCTTAACACCCTCGTGAAATACAATATGACCCAGATATTCCACCTCTTGTACTCCAAAGAAACATTTCAATGTTTTTGCATACAATTATTTCTCCTGCAATAGTTTGAGAACCCTCTGAACATGTTGAACATGATCCTTCGAAGACCTGCTGTAGATTAGTATATCATCAAAAAATACTAGCACAAATTTTCAAAGGAAGGGTTTGAAAATGGAATTCATCAACCCTTGAAATGTAGAAGGTGCATTGGTAAGGCCAAAAGTCATGACCAAAAATTCATAATGACCCTCATGAGTTTGAAATGTTGTTTTCGGAATATATTCAGCCTTCATTCTAATTTTATGATATCCTGAACGAATATCCAACTTGGTAAAATAAATTTCTCCACGTAATTCATCCAATAATTCATCAATCACAGGAATGGGAAATTTATCTTTAATGGTAAGATTATTGAGCTCCCTATTATAGGGACACATGTGCCATGATCCATCCTTCTTGTGTACCAATACTATAGGAGCAGAGAAATAACTTTGACTAGGTTTAATTATACCAGCCTCTAACATTTCTGCAATCATACGTTAAATTTCACTCTTTTGAAATAAGGATATCTGTAAGGTCGGATGTTTGGAGGAACACTTCCTAGAATCAAATGAATAGAATGATCATGATCACGAATAGGTGGGAACCCTTTTGGAGTATCAAACAAATTGGAACGATTGTCCAAGACTCTTTGGAGATCTGGAGAAATAGATGATTTTGATGTTGGAACTTCTAGTGAGCATAATTGTGCAATTACACCTTGTTGTTATTTCTTCAGAAGCTTTGTCATGACATTAGAGCTTATTATCTTTCCTAGCTCCCCTGTGATACCCCATAATTCGATTTCATTTCCTTCCAAAAAAAAATTTCAAGAAAATTTCTTGAAAATTAAAAGCTACCGTCCCAAAAGATTGTAACCATTGTCCTCCTAGTATGACATCAACACCTCCCATTGGGATGGAAAGCATTGGAATATTCAATACATATTCGCCCATGGATAGCTTCATATTATGGCATTTTCCAAAGAAATTTATAGTTTCGTCATTTGCAACCATCACTTGACATTTTGGTGCTGGGTATAGGAAACAATTCAATTCCTTGGCTACCGTACAATGAATAAAATTATGGGTACTGAATCAATCAACACTATTAAATTTTTCTTCTTGACATGTATTTCTATCTTGAGAGTTTGAGGAGTGGTAATTCCTGCCAATTCATTACACGATATGGTTGGACTCATTTCTTCCTCTTCTAGGGTTGGTTCCTAGTGTATATCCTCTTCTTTTTCATTTTCTTCTTCCTCTTCACAATCTATGTAAAATAATTTCTTCTCAGCACACTTATGACCTTTAGTGTATTTTCGATCACAACATTAGAAAAGCCCCTTTTCTCTTTTTTCTTCCAATTGTTGTTGTTTCAACGTTGTAGGTTGTTGAAATCTAGGAGTAGCAACACTTCCCTCTTTATAGAATTGAGTGGTAGGCTTCCTTGTCGCCATAATTTTACATTCAATTTTTCTTGCTAACCTGAATGCCTTCTCCAATGAATCAGCTTCCAAATCACGAAATTCATGTTGGATGTTATCAGTTAAAGTACCTATGAAGAGATCAATCCTATATTCCTCTGTAATATCAGTTACCCTTATATTCAATTTTTGGAAGTCGTCAATGTGCTCCCCCATTAAACACTTTTGTTTGAGATTTATCAATTGGCTAAAGAAGGTGTTGCTCTTTGTATCCTCATAATGTGCTATCATTTCCTCCATAAAAATTGACCAAGTGACAATTTTTTTACAGGAGCAAAGCCATCGATACCATAAAAATGTATTTTTTTATAGATGTAAAGTTGCAATGCGTACCTTTAGTGTGTTTTGTACATTATTGAGATCAAAATATTGCTCTATCCGTAGTATCCATGTTACGGGATCATTGCCATCCAACTTCCTCATATCCATATTTGGAATATGGTGCTTCTTCCCACCAACATTCGAGCTTATGAAATCACGATTAGAATTTATTTTGTTCTCATCATGGCTTTCCTCTACTATATTTTCACCATTAGGAAACATTTTCTTTATCAACTTTGTCAAACCTTCCATGTATGATTTTAGATGATTCTTCATGTTTTCCATTTTTTCATCGATGTTAGCTTCCATGCCAACTTCCATGCCATCCATATTCACATCCAAACCATTCATCTTAGCTTCCACGCCTTTCTTCAAACCATCCATTTCAATTTTTTTTTCTCATTGCGATAGCGAAATTTGGTGCACTTGCTCCTGGACTTTTGATATCTCATGTTGCATTTCTTCATCTTCATGAGTCATAGTAGAGATTTCTGAAGGCTTAATGGGTGTTGAATTATTTTTAGGAGGCATTTTAGAACCCAATACTGATAGTTATGCTGAATAGGCCTTTGGAATCAACTAGAACTAATTTTTCAAACAAGACTTATGAAATTTGAAAAAAAATACACAACTTTTTCTTGATTTTAAGGAGCTCAATATTGAAACTGAATTATCTCTATGATTTTGAATCTTCAATATCTGAAATTTGGCCCTGAGGTAACCCTATGAATCTTATTTCAAATGCCATAGGTCTGATCTGATTTGGATTCTTCAAGGAAATATTAGGTCTAATCTCCCACAATGACCCAATTATGGACTAGTTCAGTATAACGCACTTGTACGAATTGCCACGTGTCACTGTTTCCTCCTTTGGCTCTGAAATTTATAGAAAATAAACTACAGTCCATGTTTTTGTGTTCACCTTTTACAACATTCCAATCTGATTCTCAGAGAGAGAGTTATGAATATTTTCCCACGATAACCTCTTTGAGATGAAATTTAGGAGCCTAAAAAGACCTAACTTCCACAGATCATATCTCTAAAAATATTGTGAACCAAGCTCTAAAATTTTATCTTTTGAAACTTCATAGAAAAACAGTTATAGCACAAATTCCACGATGATCGGTTTAGGTTGAATTCAGGAGCCTGCAAAAATCCCTAACTTCCATAGATCATATCTCCGAGAATATTGCGAAAAAAGCTCTAAAATTTTGCAACGATGTTCCTCAGGATTTCGGCTTCACACTTGCAAAGTTTCAGTTTCTGAACCATCGTACAAAAAAATTTATAGCGAAAATTCCATGATGACCTGTTTGGGGCAGCGAAACCCTAGAATCCAAAGCTTTGATACCAAATGTTGTGAAACCAGCTCCAAAAATAAAAGACAAGATATATCAACGCCTTAGAAATAAGCCACTTCGAGGGGGAAACCTCCAATACATTACATGACTGAACAAATCTTGGATGATTCAAATTATAAAACCTCCTTTCTATATATAGGAGTCCATGGGGCCACAATGTAATCCTAGTGGAGCCATAATGTAATCCTAACTGACCTAACAATAATAATTTAAGGGCACAATAATAACAATATGGGGGTTACAAGGGTACAATAATAACAATAAGGGGGTTACACTAGCAACAATAAGGGACTATACTAGTAATATAGGGACCAAAAAATAGGTGGATTTATGATAAGAAAAACTGACCAAAATTGATGGCCAACACACCTCATGTTTAAAGGTTTGCATGCCGAGAGCATCTAGAAGGACATGATAGACGTATGCAGACTATCTGTAGATAAGATATAACTATTCATATTTATTTATTCCCTTTTCCTCATTTTCTGGGTTTGAATTAGCCTCAGATTAAGATATTTATGAACTAAGAGATCTTAGAAAATGATCGAGGAGGAGCTATTCCTCCACATTATCTTTACACGAGCTCATACCTTTCTTCCATTTGTGTATATGGTTTTATATGTGTATAAAAGGTGTATGCTTCAAGTGAGTAAGGATTTTGAAGCATGAGTCCTATCAGAGAAGGAGCTGGTGTTAGGTAAACTTGACTCGGGATAGAGTCAATGTTGAATAGGGTAAATAGTAGTGGTTTTGGGGCACATGGTTTTGTGCACCCATGGTTTTGGCCCATGGTATTTAATGTAATAGAGCCTATAAGAGGCTGGAAATACTTCATTGTAATGTAAGGCCTGGAGGTGAGCGGTGAAGGCTCGCTTGGCCTGATTGGCCAAGGTTGTTGTCAATGGTTAATGAAATTTCATTGGTTGGGTTTTTCCTCGGAGTTTGGGGTTTTCCTGGATAAACAAATGTGTTTATGTTTATGTTATTTGTTGCTGGTTCTTTTTATGATTATTATTCCTCTCTGTAGATATTTATTTCTGCAGTAATTTCTAACAAATGGTATCAGAGCCATTTTGGCTTCAAAGGGATGCCTCTGTTGTCAAGGATTTATTTGACTGCAGAATCTATTCGTAGTTCTAGGCACAAGGTAGTGCAGTGATTGGAGAGATGAGTTATAGCATTGAAATTATGGGAGATGAAGTTCCTATTCATGTTGGCAGCACGGGTACCATCAGATTGCTTTTGTGTCGAGAGATGAAGTCCATTTGGAGAATGTAGCAGAAGAAGAAAAAGATCAGATGGGCCAATGACGCAGTTTCGATCTCCTGTGGGCGTCCTATGACATCCTTGGCGGGTTGTAGGCTCGTCACACGAAAGGGGCAGGATTTGAACTCGAAGCCCCGGTATTTCGAGAGCTCGGTTACGCCATGCTCGTTCGGCGCTAAGGCCGTGGCAGTGGCGGGGGAAGGGCGGAGGATGAGCGCAGGAAAGGTGTGGTCCAAGGCTCTGTTCGATCCCAGCTATTTTTGAAGGGTAAAAGACGGTGGGTTACGGGACATCAAGATTTTAGGAAATGCGAGGGGAAATTTCGAGATCTACTGCAAAAATGGTGTGTCGAATGCAAAGTGCACAAGAAAAATCTAAGGCAGTGGACTCCTGGATGGCGGAGGATTGGAATCGATTGCATGGGAGTGTAGAAACAGGATCAGGATGAGATTCAAAAACCCAGTGATGCGGATGAAAAAATGTCCCTTCAATCACATGTGCGTATTGAGGATTGATGTGTCACTCGAGCAGAGGATATCGAAGCCATTGTGATGCTCATGAACACCAGAATGAGTTGGAGTCTCCAGGAAGAGAAAAGTCGTAGAGCTTTGAAAGGCTGCGAGTTACTGTCTTGCGGTGCAACGCAATGGGACTTGGGCGGCCAGAGTACCGAGAGCATAAAAAGCAGATGGAACTTGTGCCTCTTAGTGGCAGCATGACTAATTAAACTTTGGGTGTAGTTGAATGAGAAAAGAGGATAAATAATTTGCTGAGATATTGTAGAAAGACATCAATTCGCTCAGATCCTGCAATGAATATAGGTGCACAAATTTTCATAGCGGGCCCTGTCACGCGAAATTTGAGGAAGCAGTTATCTACAGTGTGCCTTCGGTCAAGCGAGCGCACCCATGTTGTAGTGATGGCTTCCAGAAAGATGACTAACATCATATTTTAAAAATGATAGCCAGGAAATGTTGGAAAGTTAAGCAGCCATTGGTCCATTTGCAATAGCAGTGAGTGGATCATAAGGAAATGAATGAATGTAAGTGATGAGCAGCATGGAAAATGGGTCATGAGAGACCCATGAGATATGAGAGAATATGTGTTAGAATAACAAGCCATTCGCTACGTTAGGAGAGAAAAGTGTTTGACAGAAAGTGTCAATCAAATGTTTTGAAGAACATCAAAATAAGAGAGGATATGTATATATGGATCAATTAATTGATGAACCATGTATTTGAAGAGAATTCCTAGAGGACTGGCAGTTACAGAGGCTGGTGACCCATGTAATCTGGTAGATGGGTTCTTTTTATAGGGACATTGATGTACAACTATGATGTCCTCTTTGGAGAGGACATCATGAATGAATGTAAAGAATGGTCATACAAAGAATAGCAACAATGAAAAAAAAAATTATGGCGTTAATTTATTACATGTAAATGGGCATACTGCTGTAACACCTGGTATGGCATGCATACCCCTCAATTATCACTCGTAAAGTCTGGGTTAGACCTAGGTGATAGGGGGGATGGCAAGTTAACAATTACCCTGGGTAAAAATTTGAGAGGGGAAGAGCTAGAGTGAGCGGGGTTGTCTCATTTAGCAGGTTCGACTGGATTTAGTCAATAATCCCCAAGTCAAGTTTAAGGGGGGAGTTGTTAGGTAAACTTGACTTGGGATAGATTCAATGTTGACCAGGGTAAATATTAGTTGTTTTGGGGCACATGGTTTTGTTCACCCATGGTTTTGGCCCATGGTATTGCATGTAATAGAGCCTATAAGAGGCTGGGAATACTTCATTGTAATGTAAGGCCTGGAGCTGAGCGGTGAAGGCTCACTTGGCCTGATTGGCCAGGGTTGTGGGCAATGGTTAATGAAATTTCATTTGTTGGGTTTTTCCCCGGAGTTTGGGGTTTTCCTGGATAAACATATGTGTTTATGTTTATATGCTTTGTTGCTGGTTCTTTTTATGATTATTATTCCTCTCTGTAAATATTTATTTCTGCAGTAATTTCTAACAACTGGAAGAATGTGAGAAAAGCAGTGGTTATTGAACCAAATTTTCTATGCATCCCACATATTTGACCTAAGTACCACTTTGTTCCGACCCCCATAAGGGTGTGATGAAACAAACACATAAGAATCATGTATTTTGTGATGCTATTAAAATACCACCATGGGTAAAAGGTCGCGATGTGATTTCTAGGATCATCTCCTTTATTACCTTAAAATTTTGGAATGTCCAAGGGAGATTTGCTAGGAATCGGTGGCCAATTGTGGCCATGTGCTATGGAGTAATTACTTAAATATCTTAAGTCAGGTAGATCTAAGGAAACTAAAAATGGGACCTAGAATTTTCTTCGATTGAAAAATGATTGTGAAAAGTTTTATGTAAAGTCGTCCTCTGTGGAGAAGTCCAAGGAGAACTACCATGATGGGTGTCTTGTGGGCTATCCTAATGGGTGGTGTGTGGGATTCCCAAAGGGGTAGCATATGGGGACCCTTCAGGGGTCGTGAAAGGTGTGCTTTGATGGGGATGGGCTATGAGTAAATTTTCACTGATAAAGTAAGATCCTATAATGGTGGTTGCATGACATCCTCTACGCCAAAATGGGGACATACCAGGAACAACTCCTTGTAATGGTGGGAGGTTTTTAAAATATCTAGATCAACGGGGAGACATGTTGTACCATATTGTGTCGAGGAGAGTGTGTGGTACTTTTTGTGAATTAGGGATGGAGATAAATATCAAAACGAGAAAATCACATACATAAAACAGAGTGAGAATAAAATGATTAATTTCCTTTAAAATTATGCAATGTGACCAATAAAACGTAAATGGCTTTCATTTTGTTTTTCATATTATAAAAAAACCTATGACGAAATAATCATCCTTACCACTCCCAAACTAACTGATCCTTGGAGATATATATTTTAATAGGTACTGGGGTAACATCCCGAAAGAAGTAGTGAATATTTACAACAAAATAAGAATTGACCTCGGTAATGGATGAGGCTTTAGTGTTTCCCAAACCTCCACCTATCTCGAAAGGTTGCCGTAGATTTTTTACTCTAAAGCTACTTCATCGCATATGATCATTCATGCCTTTAGATTTTTGGTAGTTAGTTACTAGTACCGATCACTAGATGGGTCGAGTAGCCCTAAATAATACCGCACAAACTTGACCTAAGTCGAATCCCCTATGGATCGAGTCTCTAATATGCTCGAGTATTATTTTCTGTGGGATGATTGAAGGACTTTAAGCACCGTGATAGTCAAATTCTATGTTTCAAATATGTAACATGACCATGGCAGCTTATAGGATGTCTATCCGTGATGGTCGTAACCCGAATTATAAATTCTCTTGTGGCTCCTGTGGGAATATTTAATTGGTTCAAATTATGGTTTCTTTTAGGAATCTTAATTTTCTTTTCGGTGTTAGATGTTAATAAAAAATAAGCTAACTATAAAAAGCTCTGTAAACTATATTCCTTCTTATAGGAAGCTTACATATGCTTAGTGTGTGGAAAAGTGAGCAAAAAAAATGTGAGAAGATGTGAATATACAATGATCCTTCACAATATCCCAATAATTACACTAAGTTTTGATTGTTCCTTGCATGAAATAGAAATGATGGGTAGATAATGGTCCTGTAACCCTTATTCCTATTACACTATGTGGGTCTAAAAGGATATGGGAAACTCAAGTGCTTTAAGAAAGTGTTCATATGCAATCATGGGGTCTCCTAAAAGACACAAGGCAAGCAGATATTAGTTACTTTCTCTAGTAACACTTGATCCTATTCACACAACTATTAAAATAGTAAACAAAATTATTTGTATAGAAAATATATTTCTGGATGATTTTCCACTTGCTTCTTTACTTATTAAGCTATGTGATTTTCAAAAAATCAAAAAAATAGCTTGAAAAACATTTGTGGAATCTCGCCACTTACTCTTATCCCTAATTAAGCTATGTGTGAATGGAAAATAAAAATGAAAGGTAATCCAATGGATGCACTAATAATGAGTAGTAAATCAATCCAGAAATATAAATTACTTGAAAATAAATGTAGAGGTGAAGGAAATTCACTAAAGTTTTCCAATCACCCGAGAAGAGTGAAATTAGAAGATGTTTTTAGCCTTCTCAAAACTGTGCAGATTTAGCTATGCACAGATGCGATCATGTGTCTGTCAGAAAAAATCTGTGCAGTCGTCAAGAAACGATAATTTAGCAAGCATCTCATCCAAGTACAGTTCCCAAAGGTCTTGCAAAACTTCTCGGCAAGGTTGTTCCTTTCGTAAATTTCTTTGCAAGCTTATTTTACCTCTCAAAAGAAATATGAAGATTCTCTCAATAGAATAATTTTATTCTCTCAATATGATGATGGATTTCCCAGAGGAAATATTGAAAAAATACTAATTATCTAATTTCTTCAGATTTAACAATGCAATGTGGTGTTGCTCTGATAGAGATTTGGACAACATAACATTTTATATAGTTTTGGTTCTCCCATGGCTTGTTTATGTAGAATTTGTTGAATTCATCTTCCCTCTCTTGGTTTATGAATGATAATCACTTAACAATAGAAAAATATGATTCCATTGAGGGTTGTATATATTTAGGAAAACTTGAATTTGGTTGTTCTTGACTGGCACACGTCATAGAGTCACGTTCCAAGTGTTGGAAGCGGTTCCAGATTTTCTAAGTCGCACTTTTCTTCGAATAAAATATCGTGTGTTGTGAGGTTATCGAAGGAAACCCTGTGCACATCAATTATTTTAATTCCATATACATTAGACCTTCGGAGAAATTAAATTTTTGAAGTTTCATAATTTATTCGACTGGAAAATATTCACATGTATGTCCTGCTAGACAACTTTCGGTGTCCTGCCTCCCATACGATTTTCTAGTGTTAACACTTTTGCTAGTTAGATAACTATGTCATGTGAATGTGAATCTTACTTAATACTATCAAACTATATTTTTAGGCCCCAAATGTTATAAAATCATCCAAATACTTTTAAGTATCATAAAAGCATTTGGTGTAAAGAAGTTAAGGGTATATGGCTAAATAAAATTCTTTATTGACCTCATAAATACATGTTATATCGCCACTTAGACGTAATATATAGAGAGCGCAACAAGATCCTGATCAAGAGAATATCACACCACATAAACGTGGACATCAATCCATTGAATAAATAATTAAAAGGTGGTTATCAGAACCATTTAATTTTAACTGATTGTTGATATACATTATACATATTTAATTGGTAATATTTCACCTCGTAAATAAGTGAGTTTTTACGCTATGGGTATTACATACCCATTTAATATTCAGTTCCAATTACAGATATTATGATCGTATTTTTTTCATTTCTTTGACATATAATTTGTTTTCTTGTAATAAGGTTCCAAATAATTCCAATTTTATAATTTAAGCTTCTATTTTACTTCGAATGATAAATGGTTAGGGTCTCCTTAATTATTCGCTTCGATAATCTATGTATATCATTTTTTAAAATGAAATATAACATTTATAACCTCCACAACACGATGTCCATAACTATCATAGCTTATACATTATACACCGACCATTATAGTGAATATAAATATACACATCATCCTTTCAAAAACAAACCACAACCACATCATATATACATGTACTCACAATTTCTTGCAATGGCATGATATATACATTTTATATGGTTGAGTGTTTTACTACACATTATATATATATATATATATATATATATATAAATTTTTATTTCACCGAGCCCAGATAAATATTTTAACGAGGGCTATAACATTGTAATCACAATTCCACAGTCTTTGGATCCTTTGATCTAGTTGTTTGAAAACACTAGTATTATGAGTGGATGGTCCTACCTCATAAATGGAGTATGAACATGATCACATCATTCAAAAATCTCAATTTTATCTTTGTCAATTGTTGTAGCTCAATTTTTCCCACATAAATTTCCAAAAAATTTCTAAAAAAAGCATGAACAAGGAACTGAAATCAAAGGTCTCTCAAGGCTACAAAAATATGATCATTTCATGTTTTTATTTATCTCCATGGGTCTCGTTTTAACCATCACACTTCAAGAAGGAAATAATTTTGAAAGAAATAGACATAGACAAGACTAAAACATGGTGCCACTTCAACAAATAATGTCAAAGTTTTCCTAGCATATGTGGTGCAGGTGGTATTTATATACTTGGTTAAAAATCACTTCATTTCACGTGAAGCTAGATGTGAACATTGGAAAAAAAATATTTCATAGTTTAATTATTTTTGTTTGTTGCTTGATATTACTTTGTATCAGGGAGTAAAATTTCCACAAGCACAAGGAAAATCAAAACAAGTAATAAATCAAATGAATGGTAAGAGTATTATAGAGAATTTATTGCTAGTATGATTATGGAAAGGATTAGGGAGGTAGAAGAAAAAATGTCTACATCATGGTTAAATTCCAGCATGCACTCCCTTTGAATAAGAATTCAATGCAAGAGGGAACATATTTTATTTGTATAATTGCTTCTTATGACCATAAAAAATTTGAAGCACTGATGATTATGCTCATCAATTTGATGTATTTATTGCTACAACTTGTATTATGTTAACGTCCTTTGTTCTGTGCTATAAAAGCTATGAAGCATCTCCTCTGTAGAAGCTTTTTAGTGAATCACCCACTCTCCAAGAAAAGGGTAAATTAAAAATGATATATATATATATATATATATAGAGGTTGATTTCCAGCTATGGAAAGTTATAAGTTATCAATATTCCTTGTTAAGTTATTTATTATCAGCTTTCGAGACTCCTTAAAGACATAAATGCTAAAGTATTAGCCTAAATAACATTTCCAATATCTTTGAAACAGTTTTGGACCTTGTGACACACATAAAACGAAGGGGTCCTCATACAGGAATTTTCGAAGTGAACCTTAAACAAACGGTGATGAATTTTTAAAATCCATGATATAGGGTTTTTTAGCAGAAGGGTCTTACTTGAATTTTATGTAGGAATATTCAAAATATTGTGGAGTTTTTGGGAAAATTTATGTTTCTTATGAAGTTGATACCCATATGAAAAGAATTTAATATGTTGAAAGACGATTTCTGAAAAAAAAATGTCAACGAATACTTGAGGCTTCTATGCAAATGAACTTGTAATAACAACTTGTTCATTCTCTTGTCATTATTGGGAAGTTCAATAAAGTGTTACTGTTGACTTCATTTACCTTGTCCAACAAATTTAAATAATCATTCACAACATGAAAAACAACTAAATGTATTGATTGCACACACAACAACTAACATTTCTTTTTCAGTTAGTGTATTGTTCAATTCTCTTAGAGTTAAATTTTTTCTTATGAAGTATATGGCATAATTAAATTGATTTTTTTTTTTCAAGTGAGGTTCTTATAGCTGTATCAAATGCATCAGTAGTTATATGAAATGAAAATGACCGGTTTGGTCCTCAAAGAATGGCTGCTATTGAAAATTTTTCTTTTAGTATTTCAAATGCCATTTGACAATTTTTTGTCCATTAAAAAAAAAAATATTTTGAAAGTAACTTGAACAAAGATGGAGTTATTTTACTAAAATTTTCAATCAATCATCTGTAATAGCCTGCATATCCCAAGAAAATTCTTACTTATTTTTGTGTTGTTGGTGGCATTAAGTTTACAATGACTTGTATCTTTTCTCGATATGCCTTGATTCCTTAATAAGAAATGTGGTGTCCCAATTCTATCACTTCAGTTAACATCATAACATATTTTTCATTATTCAAGGATAATTTTTCCTCTATGCATATATTTAAAACTTTTTCAAGGTTATTGTCGTGAAACCAGCTCGAAAAATAGAAGAAAAGAGATATCAACTCCTTAGAAATAAGCCACTTCGAGGGAGAAACCTCCAATAAATTGCATGAATGAACAATTCTTGGATGATACAAATGAAAAAACCTCCTTTCTATATATAGGAGTCCATGGGGCCACAATGTAATCCTAGTCCACCTAAAAATAATAATATAAGGGCACAATAATAAAAATATGGGGGTTACAGGGGTACAACAATAATAATAAGGGGGCCTACACTAACATAATAAGGGACTACACTATTAATATAGGGACTTAACATGCCCCTCTGCTTCAAACAAGTTTTGTCCTCAACGCTTGACTATTTCTTGATGCTTCTGTATAAAATTTTCATCCTCCCATGTGGAATCTTCTACGGGAAAGTTCTTCCACTTGCTGAGATACTCTGAAATTGATCGTACTTGCCGAGTTCTTGTTTCTGTGATTAATTTAGAACTTCTTTCGATGTGTTGGTGATATTCCTGTTGTTTCATTAGATTCTACACCAAAGTTAGGTTATCCTTTGAGAGTTGGAGAACTTGTTGTTGATGCTCGATGTGATCTTCCACTAATTTATCATCCATATTAGCTATTATTTGATCCTTCAAACCATCCAACTTAGGCTCCGTTTCTACTTTTAAACCATCTATGTCATCTTCAGTTTCTCTTCATAAGATCAAAATTTGTTGCACTTGGTATCGTAATTTTGATATCTCATACTGCAATTCTTCCTCTTCTTGCATCATAGTATAGATTTTTGAGGGTTTAATGGGTATGGAATTATTTTTTGGAGGCATTATAGAACCCAATATTGATAAAAATTCTAAAATATGCCATTGTAATCACTTCAAAAAAATTTCAAAAAAAAATTATGCAATTTTAAAAATCAAATACACACCTTTTTCTTGATTTTGAGGAGCTCGATATTGAAATTGAAGTATCTTTGAGATTTTGGATCTTCAATATCTAAAATTTTTCCCTCAAATAGTCCTCTTAATATTCTTTCAAATGCCACAGGTCTGACCTAATTTGGATTCTTCAAGGTAAATATATGTCCAATCTTCTATGATGACCTAATTATGGACTCGTTCAGTAGAGCGAACTTGTATGACTTGCCACGTGTCACTGTTTTCTCCTTTAGCTCTGAAATTTATAGACAGGAAGCTACATTCCGTGTACTTCCAGTCACTTTTTATAGAATTCCAATCTGATTTTCAGAGAAAGAGTTACGAATATTTTCCCACGATCACCTCTTTGAGATGCAATTTAGGAGCCCGAAAAAGACCTAAATTCCACAGATTATATCTCCAAAAATATTGCAAACCAAACTCTAAAAATTTTCTACAATTTTCCTCAGGAATTCAACTTCGTTCTCTAAACATTTCAGCTTTTGCACCTTCGTAGAAAAAAAATTATATCGAAAATTCTGTGATGACATTTTTAAGTGAAATTCAGGAGCTTGCAAAAATCCCTAACTTCCATAAATCATATCTCCGAAAATATTACGAACCAAGATCAGAAATTTTGCGACGAGGTTCCTAAGGGTTTTAGTTTCGCACTCTAAAAATTTCAGCTTTTGATCCTTCGTAGAAAAAAAAAGGTATAGCGAAATTCCACGATCACATGTTTGGGGCAGCGAACCCTAGAATCGAAAGCTCTGATACCAAATGTTGTGAAACCAGCTTGAAAAATAGAAGAAAAGAGATATCAATAGCTTAGAAATAAGCCACTTTGAGGAAGACCTCCAACAAATTACATGAATGAACAATTATTGGATGATACAAATGAAAAAACCTTATATATATATATATATATATATATATATATATATATATATATATATGAGTCCATGGGGCAACAATGTAATCCTAGTGGGGCCACAATGTAATCCTAGCCGACCTAACAATAATAATATAAGGGCACAATAATAAAATATAAGGTTACAGGGGTACAAAAATAACAATAAGGGGGGCTACGCTAACATGATAAGGGATTACACTATTAATAGAGGGACTTAACATGCCCCTATCCTTCAAACAAGTGTTGTCCTCAACGCTTGATTATTTCTTGATGCTTCTATATAAAATTCTCATCCTCCCATGTCAGGATAAGTTTTTCTCTATGCATACCTTTAAATATTTTTCAAGGTTATTCAAAAAATCATCAAATATACCTAGATAAACAGTAAAATCATCCATGTAGACCTCTAAACATTCATGAATTAGATCAGTAAATATGGCTAGGATTTCTCTTTGAAAAGTAGCAAGTGCATTACATAATCCAAAAAGAAAAAAAATATATGAATATGTTCCCCATGTACAATTAAATGTGGTTTTATCCTAATCTTCCAATGATATCTTAATCTGATTGTATCCGCTAAATCCATCAAGAAAAGAAAAGAATTTATTTTCAACTAGTGAATCTAGTACTTGCCCAATAAATGGTAATGAGAAATGATATTTTAATGTGGCTTTATTCAGTTCCCTATAGTCTCCACATATTATCCATTTTCCATTTTTCTTTGGTACCAAAACTAAGGGATAAACCCATTCACTATCTGAAATACGATAGATGAATCCTAATTGTAAACTTTTCATTGTTCATCTTTGACTATTCCTTTCATTATAGGATTCATTCTTCTTTTTCATTGTAGATTATTACCACAATTTGGAATCTTTCCAAGATTTATTTCAATTATTTTTCTTTGTGAATTGGTAATTGAGCTAACAGAAAAATGCTTTCAAATGAATTTTGCAGTGATTGAATAGTACAATTTTCCTTAAAACATTGATTCAAAAGACTATTTGTAGCTTTATATTGTGTTATTCTTAGCTGCTCAGAAATATTTGGTTCTGAGATGAAAAGGTCTATTATATCCTCATTTTTTTCCTCTTCTCTAAAATTAAAGACTTCATTAATAATTGGAACATATTGACTTTCTTGTTTTTGTTGCTCATTGAGCCAAGATAATAAAGAAGGATATTGTGCTCTAGGATAGAGCGTAACATGTTTCCTTTCATCTCCATGTTCTATGATCATAATTACTGATCTACATCCAATGAAAGCATATGTTTTGGCTAACCATGGTCTGCCTAGAATTAAAGGATGGTCTCCTAGATTTTTTTTTGGTTGCAAGATTAGAAAGTCAACAAGATATTTCCCTGAATCCACATTAGGGGAATTTTGAGTTTTAAAATGGGCCTCCTAAGGAAATTATAAAATAATAGTGGAAATAATAAAATAAGATTAGATGACATCATCAAATTTTAGAGGGAAAAAGAAAAAACTATTTTTTCAACTCGTATTTTCAACTTATCTCCTTATGGGTTTACTCAAATTTCGAGTGGAAACACTCGTTGGATGCATAATTTGATTCATCATCAATGGAGTATACATATTGCATACTTTCGATATACCCTGCTACACTAAAAATGAAAAATACATGAAAAATTTTATTGCAATCACGTTTTTTCACGAATTTCTCATTTTTCGTGTAGCAAGGTCAACCAAAAGTATGCAACATGGGTATTGATTGGATGAGGAATTAAATTTTGCATCAAACGAGTACTCCCAATCGAAATTTGAGTAAAAACTTAGGGAGATAAGTTGAAAATAGGAGTTTAAAAAGTAGTTTTATTATTTTATTATTTTTAAATCTTCTTAATTTTTTACTCCAAAAATGGTGAATCATCCCCCATGGTTGACATAATCATCTTGAACCCTATTGGTTCTTATAAATTTAATTTTGATTTTATATTTTTCTTAGGAGACCCATTTTAGACCTAAAAATTCCCCTAATGAAGAAGCAATGATGTCTTCTAATATTCCCTCTGGTACAACTTTAGATCTATCTTCTAGCTCTAAAATTGTAATAGTAGGTCGAATATTGGGCAGTTTTAGATATTTAATAGTCTTCATTATCATGACATTTATAGTAGCTTCCAAATCTATCAATGTGTTTGGAACTGAAAAATCATTGATTGAAATGGTAACCATAGGTATCCCAGGTTGAATGTACATTTCAATTGTTTTTTTTTGCAGACATGACACTAGCTAATTTTCCAATGACTTGGATTGTGGGTGGATCTCTTTCCTTTCTGCCATTTTTCTTAATAAATAATTCCTTTATTATTTTTGCATAAATCGGAATATATTTTATAGCTTGGAGTAAAATAATTTTGACATAATATTTCTTTAACTCATCCAAAATATCGAATTCAGAAGAGAAATTGGATTTTTCTGCTTTACTAACCTCTTTGGATAAGGTGGTGTTTTAGTCATAATAGCTTTTCCTTTCTGAATTTGATTTTTCGATTAGATTTTTTAGATTTTTCTCCTTGTTTAGATTTCTCTTCTATGATTGGTGGAGAATCTTTGTTTATTACTTTCCCAGTGTAACACCTCCTCATTCCACAATTTTTTTTTTTGTAAGTGTTAAGTATATACATAAATCCATAACACAAATCTTGTCTCTTTTGTACAGGTCTTGAATTGATATAGTTTTATAATTCTCAGAAACAATATCTTCTTAACTGTAATGTCTCTTCTACTAACCAATTTTTTTTTCTAAATTATAGTTCCACTTGCAGTAAGCTTACCTTCTTAACTAATATATACATCTCTGTATATACCTTATTTTTCCCCACTTGAGTCTTTCCTTCCTTTGGAACCATATTTCTACTAATATGCTTGCACATATATCTATATTAGTATACATAGCCATGATTAGTATACCCTCAGATTTTTGTATAATCTCATTTAATTCCTTACTTGGTATAAGGTAATTATTGTTCTAGCATTAAGCTTCATAAAGTATGGATATATAATATCATTGAAAATTGTTTTATTTATGTGGTTCTATTCATGGATATATAATGTCGTTCCCTTACTTATGGTTAGCACTTTTTTTTCTTTTCTCGTTGGCCCAACGATATGGTTGGTATGATTAATTCCATATGTTGTTGCGTACTACGCAATTCCAAAAGGGTACATATATATTTAATTGAATGGATATTTATTCTCCTCGAGCCTCACAAGATATTGTTTGTTTAATCTCAGACAAGACTCCTTCGTGCATTGAGATTAATTCGCTTATCTATGTGCGTACTGCCTTGCGTGATACGCTTTAGGGTTTATGACTTATGGGTTTTCGTTCATCGATCCATGAGAAGATCACTCAATTACTGACAAGTGTAGCATTGCATATGGATAGGGTTTATCATACATGTTTCTATTAAATCCTTTTGAATCTCCTGTTCATTATTCTCTGAGGTCGTTTCCCTTTCCAGAACTCGTTCCTCATGGAGACTTCGACTGTGCGGCATTATCCAAATGACTTCAAGTGTTATGTTACATGAAATCAAGGCATATGCATTACCCATGTCACTCCATTTTTTATAGTCATAATTTTTTTTTTTTCTTGTTATCTATGAAATTGCAATTGGCTCTTTCTTCAAATTATTCTGAGCGTCTTTCTCCTACTTCGTAGATTCAAATCAAGATTCATTCTGGATGATAATGCATAGTAGCTTTTGTTAAATCACAACTTCCATATCTTGGTAATTTTTATTTTCCTCCTGTTCGAGATTTATATTGCTTTTGAGGAAAATTATGGGTTTATAAGAATCGTTTTCATAGCTCGACTTTCGTTCTGTTGAACAAAGGTTTTTGATTTGTTTCAAACCCACAGAGTTGACTTCGTTTTTATTTTTTTCTTGGTTAGGATGACTACTTCTTTTTCGTTCGATCTTGGCGACGCAAGTTCTGAATGGTAAGAATCTCCATTCAACCCATATGAAATAGTCTTACGCCAAGTTTCTTCATTGAGTTCACCATTCGACCCATATAAAATATCATCGCACCGAGTTGCTTCATTGAGCTTACTGTTAGGTTCTGAGTTTAATATTTCCTCTGTGATTAATTTAATTCCTAATTGTCTTGACTACAAGTACTTTTGTTCATTCGTTGAGTTGCCATTAGCTATGATTGATAGCTCAATTTGTACACCCATACTAATTCAGCGTTAAATTCTCCATTTACAGGTTGGTAAAATGTGGCTCCTCAACTGTCGACTACTTGAATCATATATTGTTTGAATTTGTCTGCTACTGTTATGAGTGCTAGCCTACTCGACTATCACATTTTATTGTGAATTTAGAACATATATTAACCCTTTCGTTCTTCTTCCTAGAGTTTCGACTCAGACTATTGAATATTTAATTGGGTCAAGGAACAATGTTGACAGGACCATCCAGTTCCGTTCTATTGTCTACTATACGATTTGGTTTATGTTAGACCGGTCGAGATCTACGTTAACTCCTATATGCGTATATATTCCATAGCGGTTGAAATATATGCTCTTCTATATTGATTAATTACATGCCTTCGTAAGTGGTCAACAGAACTTCGATTTAATTTTATATGCTAATTTCACACTTGACAGTGTCTCAATGTAGAGCACATAAACCAATAATTTGATCTATGGCACAGTTTGACAAAATTATTGGATCAATTTTATATATGTATATTTTGGTTTGATTTTTTTTCAAAATCTTAGGTCCAATAAAATTTCTTTCGTTTACTACCAGATTTCTAAATATTCAGGAAATACATATGTGTCATAGTAATATGTAGGAACTCTCACATTTGATAATTATAATCACCTGTACAGGGATAAAATATCAAAAATATGTTGACTTCTCAAGCATAAGATTTTAATTTTTCTTCAGATAATTTCATAAGGGCTAGCCTTCTGTACTTCCTATTTGCAGATCATTATATAAAATGAGGAAATACTATTAATGAGAATAGACTGGTTTACTAGTTATGAATTAGTCAAGCATACATTATGGATATCCTTAATCTATTAAATAAGTGATGTGATAGACTTACCCCTTCACTTAACTCTTTGCAGATTAAAAATTTATCCCCATACCATGAGTTAATAGCTTGTATGATCCTTCCGTCGCATGCAATGAATATTATTCTCTTCTGTTTACATATTCAGAAAGTGTATATGCATGTTTTATAACTTTATGTATTATACTATATGTAGTTAATAAGACCAACGATAAGCAGTAGTAGATTTATTGCAGAATTTTCTAATACCTATTTTCGTAAGAGAAATTTTCTTTACAGATTTGTATTACAGTTTACTTGCACTGATTGGGATTCTCCGGTATTATTCCCAGATTTAGGTTACAATTTTTCTTTTCTTTTTGAGCTAGATCTTTTCCTACTTCTGGATTACATTCATAGAAGTTAACTAGCAATGTCAAAGTATATTTTTCTGTTCATCTACTTATTTAATATAGAAGCAGATTAAAGTTACACTATACTCATTCTAGGGAATTTTTTATACTATCTCTAGATTTAAGCCACCCAATGGTTTAGAGATTCTGGGTAATAGTGTTCCCTAGAATTTATTCCTACTACCATACAGAAAATTTAGAAGAATTATTTCTTCTATTCAATTCTGTTAAAAGTAAGGAATTTCATAACACATCAACTAAAATCAACATAACCACTACAACAATTTTCACTACTGTCTAACAACATCTAATTTAATTATTCAGCAAATTTGTGTGCATACCACTTCTGTGATGACCAGTCCTCCCAACCTTAGAGTTATTTTATCCACAGATTTCACCCCCGAGTTGAGATCCTCTCCCTAGAATAGACCAACCCCAATCTGTTCCGGAGTAGCTTATTTAAGCTTATGCTCCCCAAAGCCTGTTTCTAATTCTGCTTCCAGAATTACAGGATGCTTTTATTCATGTTTGCCTAGGCCTCCCTTTTCAGGGACTTTAAAGCTACTTTCTGCTTTTCCAACTTTTTACCTCTTCCCAACTACTCTCTACATCATTGGGGAAATTTAGATTTTTCCTCAAAAATCTAAATTATAAATAAATTCTTTCAAGGCTTTTTGAAATTTTTTTGGGGAAAGTCTTAGCCTTTTTCCATACCTCATGGATTTGGCAAGTGATCTCAAAAATTTCATTTGGTCAATATGCACAAAATATTTTATTTATTTTTCAAAATTACATAATTAATTACATTCACACAATAATTATCCAATTTGGGTCCACTCCCCTTTGGAATGAAGTTCAAATGTCTAATTCGAAAACATAAAAATAGGGGTATTACATATTCCCCCTCTGAAAAAAAAACACCGTCCTCGGTGTTAACAACTAACTACTAGAGTTCATTATGAAAATAGATATCGATATTTTTCCATCATCTCAACTTCTCTTTCCCATGTAGCTTCTTTAGAAGTAAAGTGCTTCCACTTCACCTTTACCCTTGCTACTGTTCGGTTTCTCAATTCAATTTCTTCCCGCTCCAATATTTGAAGTGGCTCTGAAAGGAACCCCCCTTCTGGTTCCACCTATATCACATTCCAATCAACAATGTGAGAATCACCATGTACATATATTTTTAATAACGAAACATGAAACACATCATGAAATTTAACATGGGGAAGTAAGGCCAGCTTATAAGCCACTGGTCCCACCCTTTCTAACACCTCAAAAGGCCCACAATATCTAGGAGCCATTTTTGCACAACTTCCAGCATAAAGTGTGCTCTTTTTGGGTTTAATATGCAGGTACACATGATCACCCAGTTTAAACTCTCGATGCACACTCTTCTTGTCAGCATAGTTTTTCTGTCGATCTTGCACTGTCTTGATGTTTCTTTGTATTTATTTGACAACCCTTTCCATTTCTTGTAGAGTATCTGGCCCCAGTACTAGCTTATCCTCAGGTTGGCTCCAGCTTAAAGGAGTACGACACTTCCTTCCATAGAGTGCTTCAAATGGACTCATTTTGATGGAGGACTGATAGCTGTTGTTGTAAGAAAAATTGACAAAATGCAAGTAGTCTTCCCATTTTGATGGCCTATCCATCACATACATTCTCAGCATATCCTCCAAAATCTGATTTTTTCCTTCTATTTGACCATCCATTTGAGGGTGATAAGTAGTACTAAAATTCAATTTAGTACCCATGCCCCTAAACAGACCCTTCCTGAAGGAGGCTATGAACTTAGCGTCTCTATCTGAAATAATCATCTTTGCGACCCTGTGTAGCCTTACTATTTCTTTTAGGAATACATCTGCTACTTGGGTTGTCCCAAAAGTAGATTTTATAAGTATGAAATGTGCAACTTTTGTTAAAGTTTCCACCACAACCATCACTAAGTCATGCTGGTACTTTGTTATGGGTAACCCGGTTATGAAATCTATAGAAATAGTGTCCCATTTCCACTCTGCAATTGAAAAGGGATTTAAAAGTCCAGCTGGTTGCTAATGCTCAACTTCAACTAGTTGACATTCCATGCATCTAGCTAAGTATTCTACTACATCCTTTTTCATTCCTGGCCAAAAAAATTTCTTTTTCAAAGCTGTTAGCATTTTCTGATATCCAGGATGTCCTGAATATGGTTTTTTATGATATTCAAATAGGATCCCTTTTTTCAAAGACTCTACATTGGGGATATACAGTCTGTTTTTATAGCAGATCAACCCTTTCTGGTTTTGGGTGTATTCAGCCATTTCTTTCTTTAACATTTTCACTTGTATATTCTCATAGTTTGGATCTTGATCTGCTACCTTTTTAACTAGTTCTTCTAAAACAAAACTAGCACTACTCCCAATGCTGCTTATGTTTTGGCAAGTATTTCTGCTTAGCGCATCAGAGATTTTGTTTTATTTCCCTTTGATATGTTTTATGTCCATATCAAATTCACTCAGAAAATACAGCCATCTGGCTTGTCGAGCATTCAAATCTGTTTCAGAAAATAAATACTTGAGACTAATATGATCTATCATCAATGTAATTTTTTTTCCAAGAAGATAGTGTTGCCACATCTTCAAGGCATGAATTACAGCAGCCAATTCCAGATCATATACATTGTAGTTCTGTTCATGTTTCTTAAGTTTCCTAGAGTCATATACAATAACATAATTTTCCTACAACAGAACTCCTCCCAACCCCTCTCTACATGCATCTGTGCACACAACAAACTCTTTGTCAGAATCTACAACTTTCAGTATAGGGACTGTAATAAGTTTAAATTTTAGTTGTTCAAAACTGTTTTGGCATTTTTCAGTCCACTCAAATTTGGTGCCTTTCCTCTGTAGTGAAGTTATGGGATATGCTCTTGCAGAACATCTTTCCACAAATCTTCGATAATAACCTGCAATTCCCATAAATGATCTCACTGCTGAAACATCAGTCGGCACTGGCCATTCTCTAATAGCCTTTATTTTCTCAGGGTCAATAGCCAATCCTTGTTCAGAAATAATATTCCCCAAGTATTGAATCTTGTCTTTATAAAATTCATATTTACTGAATTTGGCATATAAATGGTTTTCTTTCAAAGTTTTCAAAACTATCCTTAAGTGTTCTTTGTTCTCTTCCTCACTCTTTGAATAAACCAGAATATCGTCTATGAACACTAGTACGAATTTATCTACGTACTTGTTCAAAACATTGTTCATTAATCACATAAAAGTAGCAGGGGAATTTTTCAAACCAAAAGGTAGGACTACAAATTCGTAGTGACCATACCAGGTTCGAAAAGCTGTTTTACTAATATCTTCCTCCTTAATTATGAGTTGGTGATAACCAGTCCTCAGATCAATCTTATAAAATACCGAAGCCCATCTTACTTGATCGAAAAAGTCATAAATTCTAGGTAATGGGTATCTGTTTTTGATTGTCAACTTATTCAATTGACGGTAGTCAATGCACATTTTGAAGGTTCCATCCTTCTTTTTCACAAACAGCACCAGTGCTCCCCAAGGAGACACACTCCGTTTGATGTAACCTTTATCCAAAAATTATTGCAATTGCATTTTCAACTCCATGAGTTCAAGGGGGCTCATCTGGTAAGGGGCTCTGGAAACGGGTGTTGCTTCAGGCACCAAATCGATTGAAAAGTCAATCTCTCTTTTGGGGGGAAGATGAGGAATCTCATCGGGAAAAACTTCTTTGAAATCTATTACCATTGGTAAAGTGTCTAGTAGGTTTTCTTCAGGTTGTTGTTATAATTCTTCAACATGTACAACATATACTTGATAACCTTTTCTAGCCATTATTTTTAATTGCAGAGAAGATATTTATCTTACAGAGATCAGTTTTAGTTTTCCTTTGAGGATAAAGGGTCTCCCCTCCTCATATATGTAATGCATATTTTTATCCCAACAGTTCATCATAGCCTTTCTCTTTTTCAACCAGTCCATTCCTATCAGCAAATCATATGAGCCCAAGGGTAGAATGTTTAAATTTATTTCTTTCTGAAAATCATTTAATTTAATTGTTGTTTGAGGTAAATTATGAGTTACTTTTCTCTGGTGCCAGTGGCTAACTGAACCAACCAAGACTGCTGAAATTTTTCAGTTTTGAGAATGAATTTCTCTACAACTTGTGGACTAATGTAACTAAAATAAGCATCCGGATCAATTAAAACTGTAACAGATTGGTTAGAAATCTTACCTTCCATCTCAACCATAGTAGCATGGAGTTCTGCTTGTCGGTTCTCCAAGGTTGCACTGATAGTGGGTATATTCCTTGCTATATCATTTACTGTGGTAGCTTCTCTATCTCTCATAATCATCTGAATATTTCTGTGTGGACAGTCCCTCAATAGATGAGGTTCTCCACAACCCCAAAATTTCAAAGGTTCCTGCATTTTGACTGCTCCCTCCTTTTTATTATCTCCATCTATTTTTTTTTAACCAACTTGGGACTGAGAAGTTTGACTTTCCTTGGGTTTGTTAAATTTCTTCCGCTAATGGTCCCTGCCAAAGTTCTTTAAGTAAGCTGGTTTCAGTTTCTTCCTTTTGAATTCACTCTTATTTACCTAGTTTTTTCCATGTTCACCCTTTCCTTTAAACTGCTGGTAGCATAATCTATATTTCCTCACCGCTTCATCCATAGTTTTTGGATTATCGAACTCTATTTTTTCCTTGTACACAGAAGGAAAACAATTCAAAAACCTTTGTACCTTTGCCTTCTCTTCACGAATATAAGGAACATACCTTAGCAGATTTGTAAACTTGGTGACAAACTCATCTATGGTGAATTGTCCCAATCTGAGTTCGTTGAATTCCTTTTCTTTATCAACACAATAACGTTCGTTCAAATAGCGATTTTTAAACTTGACTTGGAAATCTTCCCAAGTCACTATTTTTTCGTCAATGGCATGAACCATTTTCGTCTCCTCCCACCACAAGGTAGCCTTACCCTGAGACTAGTAGATAGCTAATTTGGCCTTCAGATTGCTCTCATATTCATAGACCTAGAAATACTTAATCATATTCAATAGCCATGCCTCAACATCTTCCTCCTTCTCCCCATCATAGGAGGGAGGTTTAATTTTTTGGAATTCACCCTATAATTCCTTCTTCTGTTTAGACTGATTTCTAGTAGTGTCATCTTCCTCAGAATCATCTGAGAACTTTCCTTTCTTTCTCTTTCCGTAACCTTCACCTTCTTGGCTGTTCCGCGAGGTCAGTTCTCTTATCATCTTTTCCTGATCCTCATTGGCTAATGACATCCTGTCATTCTGGCTTCTTAGCTCAGCCATTTCCCGTTTAAAATTGTGCAACATAGCCACCAAAGCAGCGTTGGGATCTGGCGTGTTATCTCCATCACCTAGATCAACATAAATTTCATCTCCTTCAACCATTAACTTTTTAGTTCCAGTACCAATGTACACTAAACAAAACAACATCAGTAACAAAAATTTTTCCTCAACAAAATAAGTTACACAGTGAGCACAACAACAACCTAGTTTTTTTCAACATGAGCTCTGATACCATTTGTAACACCTCCTCATTCCACAATTTTTTTTTTCTAAGTGTTAAGTATATACATAAATCTATAACACAAATCTTGCCTCTTTTGTACAAGTCTTGAATTGATATAGTTTTATAATTCTCAGAAAAAATATCTTCTTAACTGTAATGTCTCTTCTACTAACCAATTTTTTTTTCTAAATTATAGTTCCACATGCAGTAATCTTACCTTCTTAACTAATATATACCTCTCTATATATACCTTATTTTTCCCCACTTGAATCTTCCCTTCCTTTGGAACCATATTCCTACTAATATACTTGCACATATATCTATATTAGTATACATAGACATGATTAGTATACCCTCAGATATTTGTATAATCTCATTTAATTCCTTACTTGGTATAAGGTAATTATTGTTCTAGCATTAAGCTACATAAAGTATGTGTTCCATACTCTTACAATATATAAGAAAATTTTACAATATATAATTGTATGCCCACATGCATATATATATATACCCTTATGGTAAAAATGATGATCTTCATAAAGTGGTTCATGGCGCTATGGCCAAACCACATCATATATAATATCATTACAAATTGTTTTATTTATGTGGTTCTGTTCATGGATATACAATGTCATTCCCTTACTTATGGTTAGCCATTCGTTTTCTTTTCTCGTTGGCCCAACAATATGGTTGGTATGATTAATTCCATACGTTGTTGTGTACTACGCAAATCCAAAAGGGTACATATATATTTAATTGAATGGAGATTTCTTCTCCTCAAGCCTCACAAGATATTGTTTGTTTAATCTCAAACAAGACTCATCCGTGCATTGAGATTAATTCGCTTATCTGTGTGCATACTACCTTGCGTGATACACTTTAGGGTTTATGACTTATGGGTTTTTGTTCATCGATCCATGAGAAGATCACTCAATCACTAAAAAGTGTAGCATCGGATATGGCTAGGGTTTATCATATATGTTTCTATTAAATCCTTTCGAATCTCCTGTTCATTCTTCTCCGAGGTCATTTCCCTTTCCAGAACTCGTTCCTCATGGAGACTTCGACTGTGCGGCATTATCCAAATGACTTCAAGTGTTATGTTACATGAAATCAAGGAATATTCATTACCCATGTCACTCCATTTTCTCTAGTCATAATTTTTTTTTTCTTGTTATCTATGAAATTGCAATTAGCTCTTTCTTCAAATTATTCTGAGCATCTTTCTCCTACTTCGTAGATTGAAATCGACATTCATTCTAGAAAATAGTGCATAGTAGCTTCTGTTAAATCACAACTCCTCTTAGAGATTTATATTGCTTTTGGGGAAAATTATGGGTTTATAAGAATCGTTTTCATAGCGTGACTTTCGTTCTGTTGAACAGAGGTTTTTGATTTGTTTTAAACCCAAAGAGTTGACTTCGTTTTTCATTTTTTCTTGGTTAGGATGACTACTTCTGGTTTGTTCTATCTCAGTGATGCAAGTATTGAATGGTAAGCATCTCCATTCAACCGATATGAAATATTCTTACGCCGAGTTTCTTCATTGAGTTCGCCATTCGACCCATATAAAATATCGTTGCACCGGGTTGCTTCATTAACCTTACTGTTAAGTTCTGAGTTTAATATTGCCTCTGTGATTAATTTAATTCCTAATTGTCTTGACTGCAGGTACTTTCGTTCTTTCATTGAGTTGCCATTAGCTATGATTGATATCTCTATTTGTACACCCATACTAATTCAGGGTTAATTCTCCATTTACAGGTTGGTCAAATGTGGCTCCTCAACTGTCGACTACTGGGATCATATATTGTTTGAATTTGTCTGCTACTATTATGAGTGCTAGCCTACTTGGCTATCACATTTTATTGTGCATTGAGAACATATATTAACCCTTTCGTTCTTCTTCCTAGAGTTTTGACTCAGACTGTTTAATATTTAATTGGGTCAAGGAACAATGTTGACGGGACCTTCCTGTTCCTTTCTATTGGCTGCTATATGATTTGGTTTATGTTATACTGGTCGAGATCTACGTTAACTACTATATGTGTATATATTTCATAGTGGTTGATATATATTATCTTCTATATTTATTAATTACATGCCTTCGTAAATGGTCAACAGAACTTCGATTTAATTTTATATGCTAATTTCACACCTGACAGTGTCTCAATGTAGAGCACATAAACCAATAATTTTATCTATGGCACAGTTTGACAAAATTATTGGATCAATTTTATATATGTATATTTTGGTTTGATTTTTTTTCAAAATCTTAGGTCCAATAAAATTTCTTTCGTTTACTAGCAGATTTCTAAATATTCAGGAAATACATATGCATCACAGTAATATGTAGGAACTCTCACATTTGATAAATATAATCACCTATCCAGGGATAAAATATCAAAAATATGTTGACTTCTGAAGCATAAGATTTTAATTCTGCTTCAGATAATTTCATAAGGGCTAGCCTTCTGTACTTCCAATTTGCAGATCATTATATAAAATGAGGAAATACTATTAATGAGAATAGACTGGTTTTCTAGTTATGAATTAGTCAAGTATACATTATGGATATCCTTAATCTATTAAATAAGTGATGCGGTAGACTTACCCATTTACTTAACTCTTTGCAGATTAAAATTTTATCCGCATACCATGAGTTAATAACTTGTATGATCCTTCCGTCGCATGCAATGAATATTATTCTCTTCTCTTTACATCTTCAGAAAGCGTATATGCATGTTTTATAAATTTATGTATTATACTAGATGCAGTTAATAAGACCAGCAATAAGCAGTAGTAGATTTATTGCAGAATTTTATAGTACCTATTTTCGTAAGAGAAATTTTCTTTACAGATTTGTATTACAGTTTACTTGCACTGATTGGGATTCTCCAGTATTATTCCCAAATTTAGGTTATAGTTTTTATTTTCTTTTTGAACTAGATCTTTTCCTACTTCTGGATTACATTCATAGCAGCTAACTAGCAATGTCAAAGTATATTTTTCAGTTCATCTACTTATTTAATATAGAAGAAAATTAAAGTTACACTATACTCATTCTAGAGAATTCTTTATACTATCTCCATATTTAAGCCACCCAATGGTTTAGAGATTCTGGGTAATAGTGTTCCCTAGAATTTATTCCTACTACCATACAGAAAATTTTGAAGAATTTTTTCTTCTATTCAATTCTGTTAAAAGTAAGGAATTTCATAACACAACAACTAAACTCAACATAGCCACTACAACACTTTTCACTACTATCTAACAACATCTAATTTAATTATTCAACAAATTTGTGTGCATACCACTTCTGTGATGACCAGTACTCCCAACCTTAGAGTTCTTTTATCCACATAGCTCACCCCTGAGCTGAGATCCTCTCCCCAGAGCAGACCAACCCCAATCTGTTCTGGCATAGCTTATTTAAGCTTATGCTCCCCAAATCTTGTTTCTAATTCTGCGTCCAGATTTACAAGATGCTTTTATTCCTATTTTCCTAGGGTTCCCTTTTTAGGGACTTTAAAGCTTCTTTCTTATTTTCCAGTTTTTTACCTCATCCGAGCTACTCTCCACATCATTGAGGAAATTTAGATTTTTCCTCAAAAATCTAAATTAGAAATAAATTCTTTCAAGGTTTTTTGAAAGATTTTTGGGGAAAGTCTTAGCCTATTTCCATACCTCATGGATTTGGCAAGTGATCTCAAAAATTTCATTTGGTCAATATGCACAGAATATTTTATTTATTTTTCAAAATTACACAATTAGTTACATTCACACAATAATTATCCAATTGGGGTCCACACCCCTTTGGACTAAAGTTCAAATGTCTAATTTGAAAACATCAAACCAGGGGTGTTACACCCAGACCTTAATTATAGATCTTGGTTAGAAAGAATAGAATATGTAGGAAAATGTGTTGCTTCTTCAACATTATATGATGGTATTTCCACCTTGTTACTCAAATTTTCTATTGGTTGAGCTGGTGATTGAGTTGGTCTAGGTGTGGGTTTGTTAGAAGGCAACTAAATTTGTCATGGTTGAGTTAGTAAGGGTGCGATATTTTGTTATCGAAATGGCATTGGTTGAGGGTGTTATTGGAAGTTTTGATATTCAAATGGTTGTTTAGGATATGGATGTTCATATCGTTGTTGATATGGTTGTTGGTATTGTTGTTGAAGATATATTTGTTGAGGTGGCTGGGTTCCATAGCTATATCCTTTCCAACCTTGTCCGTGTTGCTTTTGGTATTGTTGTGGAGGCTAAGCCTTCCATGGCATCGGAGCATTCCATGAATTTTTTGGAGGATATTGATAATTATGAGAGATTTGTTTAGAAAATTGTTCAGGAATCCTTGCTTGCCAATGCCTTCTTGGTTCCACATAGTAAACAAAATAAATCCATTGTACTTCTTCCATTGAATTTACCTGCAGTTCTTTTATCTTTGGAGATTTTTTAGTTGAATGTTGTTTTGTACAAACTACACACACCTGAATATTATCTAAATGACATTATCTTAGTTGATGCTTCTTTATATAATTAGGAGAAAACATTGATAGCATCTCATCTTGTTCATATTTTTTTTTATTGGCTTTCAAAACATCAACTTTTGTTCCTAAAGTGTTCAAAAGATCAGTTTTAAATTTTCCTAGCAAACTCCCTATTTATGCTCTTGTTACTCCTCCCGTTGTTGATTTAGAATCTCTTGTATTAACATATCTTTTTCCACTCTTTTCTCTTCACTTGGAATATTTTTGACATTGTTCCTAAATTTCATCAAATGGGATTTTTGAGATGTGTCATTTTCCCACTACATTGAGAATGTCAAGGTATTCATATCTTATACAATTAATAAAAATTGTGCGAATTGTATCAGGATTCAAAGGGTGTTGTTTGGATTTTCTTAGATCGTAAAGGAATTGTTCTGAGTATTCTTCCAAACTCTCATCCTCTTGTTGCGACATCCTAAAAATATCTTCTTTTGAATATCTAGGCCTACAATAGGATTGATACTTCTTAAGAAAAATTATCTCCATGTCATCCCAAGAGGCAATAGTGCAACTGCTTTAAGAGTAGCAGGAAAGAGATGAAGTTTATGTGTCCAATCTTTGTATCCATATATGACATAAGATATCAAACTCAAACATAAATGAATCAGGAACTTCAGTAGACATTCCACAAAAATTGGCCAAAACAGAAGGTTGAATATTCTTCATTTTTACCTTCTCTCCAAGAATTGTTGTTGTGTCTAGAATTGGGAAGCCGAAGGTAGCTTCCTGATCATTTTCTGGTTATATATCATTACTCCTGTTATTTTCATATTATCGTTTTGCATCTTCTTCTCTTTTTCTCTCTACTTCTATTCTCCTTTCTTCCTCTCTTTTTCTGTCATTATTTTTGTTTCCTCTCATACTAAATTATTTTCTTCAGAGTCATTGGTATATTAGATACTTCTCCTTCCTTCGTCATTTTTTTTTGAATTGTTTGTAATGTCTCAATAAGCGGTTGGATTTGTGTTTCCTCAAATTTCTCTATTTGTTCAAGAACTGGTTGCTCTAATTTTTTTACAATTGGTTTCCTTGTCTCCTTTTGTTTTTTTTTGAAAGGTGTTTCTTTTGGTGTTTGTTTTCTTTTAACTTCATAGGCTAACAAGTTTTTTCTTTCAATAAGAGCCAATATTTTTCTTGATCTTTGTTTTTCTTCCAATTCCTCTAAAGTTTGTCTCCCAACAACTGGTGTAATTAGTTTCGATGGTCTTGCTCCTATGGGTGGTTGACCTTTTAGGAGTTTTTTTTTAGTGCATCTACCTTTTTGATCTCTTTCTCTAGGCATAAAGAAACATGACTCAAAAAGTATTAATTTTTTTTGTTGTTTTTGCTGTGTTTTTTTTTTTTTTAAGAATCTTCCTAATCGACTATATTGAAGTATGCTGCCCTGAAAATAGCGCAAAAAATGTTGGGTTAATTTACTAAGTAAACTAACACATATATTTTACATGTCAATCTGGGTTTGTAGACTTGGAAGCACGTCCAAAATATACGGATTTCAGATGAGGTCAATTTTAGAAGAAAACACGTATAAGTTGAAAGAAATGCAAATCAAAAATATATTCTAAATTCTAATATTTATGGAAACTCATATTACAAATATAAAATCTAACTAAGAAGTTTCTAGTTCACTATGGAATAAGTGAGGGAAGAGGCTCCTAACTTAGGAGGTCCAAGTTGTTGTTCTTTACAGTTCTATTCCATAATTTTTACCACTGCATTAAAACTATAAATTCATGAAATAACTCAATAAAGGAAAAGAGGATGAATTTTAGTTTTTGTGCATGATTAGATAGAAGAAGAATTTAACTTAAATTTTCATTTTTCCCTTCATATTCAAATTAGAATTAAACCAATCATCATCCAGTAACAATAAGAAATATTCACACATCTAAATGATTGAATAATACATCTAAAGCAAAAACTAGTGCATGAAAATTATGCTAATTTAACAAAAAAATGTACTTAGCTTGGTGTCAGGGCCGTCCACCCTTTCCTTGCACACTTGAAGAAATTCTGAGCTAAAGAAAAATTAATCAATCATCCATAGAATAAACAAAAAATAGAAAGTGGAACTGGTTCTTCAAATTATTTCAATGTCTTCAAAAGTCTCAATACAAAATGACACAAATTCTACATGCTTGAATGGTCCATAAGCTTGGTTTAAATAGAAAAATAATAAAAAAATGGACCTATAATATCTCTAACAGTCATATCCATCATAATCCCATCCATATAGGTGAAACACATCCATTCAATTTCACAAAATCAGGAAAATCCCAAAGAATACTAATTCTGCCATTTTTCCCTGGGATTTCTGAAAAACAGGTCAAGTTTGACCGAACCAATAGGTATTTTTCCATATTTGGTTCCCAATATTTCTGAATATATTCTCAGCTCACACCAAGGTGTCCTACACATATTAATTCCATGAATCTATCACGGGAATTTTCAGTGCAATCCAAAAATTCTCTTAAAACCCATTTTTTTTTAAAATCTCTAAAAATTGAAAAGCTTAATTTAATTACCCGAATATGGATAATAAAATTTAAATGAGTTATATATGAATGATATAAGGTGGAATATGATGGTAAATAGGTGTATTTATGAAAATAAAATTTGACCAAAATTGAGGGTCAACACACCTCATGTTTAAAGGTTTGCGGGCGGAGAGCATCTAAAAGGACATGATAGAGGAATGTACAATGTGTGTAGATAAGCTCTAATTGTTTAGATTCACTAATTCCCTCCTCATTTTTTGGGTTTGAATTAGCCACATATTTAGAGATTTACGAAGTAAGAGATCTTATAAAATTATCGAGGAGGAGTTATTCCTCGATATTTTCTTTAAAAAAGCTTAGACTTTTCTGCCATTTGGGTATATGGTCTGATATGTGTATAAAAGGTGTATGTTTGAAGTGAGTAAGGATTTCCAAGATAGAGTCCTATCAGATGAGGATCTCGAAGAATGTGAGAAAAGTGGTGGTTATTGAGAAAAATTTTCTATGTGTCCCAGATGTTTGACCTAAGTACCACTTTTTTGTGGCCCTCATAAGGGTGTGCTCAAACAAACAAATAAGAATCGTGTATTTTATGATGCTATTAGAATAACACCATGCGTAAAAGTTCACGATGTGATTTCTAAGATCATCTCCTTTCCTACCTTTTAATTTTGGAATGTTGAAGGGAAATTTGGTAGGAATGGGTGTCCAATTGGGGCCATGTGCTATGGGGTAATTATTTAACTAGCTTAAATCAACTAGATTTAAGGATGCTAAAAATGGGACCTATAATTTTTTTGCGATCGAAAAATTATTATGAATAGTTTTATGTAAAGGCATCCTCAGTAGGAAAGTCTGAGGAGAACTACCATGATGGGTGTCTTATGAACTAATAGAGGGGTAGTGTGTGGGATTCCCAAAGGGGTACCATGTGGGGACCTTTAAGGGGCTGTGAAAGGTGTGATTTTATGGGGATGTTTCCTGAGTAAATGTTCACTGATAAAGGAAGATCCTATAATGGTGGTTGCATGACATCCTCTATTCCTAAATGGGGATAGACTAGGAACACCTCTCAGTAATGGGGGGAGGTTTTCAAAATATCTAGATCAACAGGTAGTCATGTGGTACCCTATGGTGTTGAGGAGAGTGTGTGGTACTTTGTGTGATTTAGGGAAGGAAATAAATATCAAAATGAGAAAATCACATAGATAAAAAAAAGTTTAAATAAAATGATTACTTTCCTATAAAATTATGCAATGTGGCCAATAAAAAAAAAAATGGCTTTCGTTTTATTTTTCATATGATAAAAAAACCTATGCTAACCTAAGCATACGTACCACTCCCAAGTAACTCGTCTTTGCGGATATATATTTTATTGGGTAGTAGGGCAACATACCGAAAGAACTGGTGAGGATTTGCAGCAACCGATGAATCAACAAAGGTAATGCATGAGGATTTAGTGTTTCCCACACCTCCACCAATATGGAAAGGATGCCATATATTTTTTCCACTAAAGTACCTTCATCCCACACAAGCATTCATGTCTTTATCTTATTGGTAGTTACTTACCAGTACCGATCACTAGATGGGTTGGGTAGCCCTAAATAGTATTGAACACATTGGACCTAAGTCGAACCCCTATGAATGAGGTCTCTAATATGCTCAGGTATTCTTTTCCATGGGATTATTGAAGGATTTTAGGCACCCTAAAATTCAACTTCCGTAATATCTCGTTTCGGGGATATCTCTAAAACACGGCAAACTCCAACCAGAGATGGACTCGGGGGGAATTTATTGGATATTATACCTATAAAGGAGGATGAGATCCAGAGGCTACCTGGCCCTTTCTAGACTCTGTCTATAGATCTTCTTGAAGAATCCCACTCAAAAGCTCTGATACCACTGTAATATCCCAAAAATGGATTTCTCGGAAAATCATGCCTGAAAAACGAATTTTTCAATAATGTGTGCTTTAGATATCATAAAAATTGTTTAAAAACACTTATCAACCCACTCCAAATACTGCATCAACCTTTACCCAGCTTTAATGGGAAAAAAGGTGGGGAAAAGTGAGGATTTTGGCCCTAAAATAAGTGTATAGAAACTCTACATAAAAATGAAGGGTGAAGGTTCAATAATATGCTATAATATGTCAAGAGGGATATGCATCTCGAATTTCAGTTAAAAAAAAGTCGTCTTACTAAGTTAAACAATTCCTCATTCCTGATTAGTCAAGAAAAACCCTGATTTCCCATGACTTTGAGTATGCAGAAATTTAATAAAGAAAGGGAAGTGTATTTTATAAAGGTATAAGATGTATAATAGTATTAAAAATTATAGGATGAATTTAGGAACATGGCATAGGCATTAAGCAAGGTTAAACAACATTTTTACATAGAAAATCCCTCAAGATTGAGGTGCTGCAAGACAAGAGAATGACCAAAAGTAGGACTGTAGAAAATAACACAGTGTACTAAAACTCTACATTATAAATGAATGAATATGACAATATCATCTTAGATAAATTATGGGAGCAAAGCTCTAACCCTTATAAGAAAAAATACATCAATCCTCCAAGCGATTGGCTGAAATACACAAAATGGAAAAAATGCTGGAGTTTCTAGGCAGCAGCTGCAACTCAAATATGGAACTAAGTAGAAAAGGCTGAAGATGATGAAAAATATGAGGTAGACCTCCTCCAATGGATCTCCAAAGTGGAAGGCTGATCCTTGCACTTCAGATTCCACCCTCCAATCAATCTACAAAACCCTGCAGCAAATGCACTATGAAAATAATGCAGCTATTGGAGAAAACTGTGCAGTAGGGGAAAGAATGTGTGTTGGCCTGATGCCAAGATCTGCAATAAGCTCTCAAGCTTCCAAAATAATCCTCCGAAGGCAAGAAAGACTCCCCCTCTGAAAAAAGCAATGGAAGAGGTGTTGTGGAGTCTCCACGGCAACACCCTACAACACAGTATTATGCTGTTATAGCAATAACGTTGTCCTGGAGGATGATGATTCAGTATCAAACCAAAATAATGATGGGAAAACCTCACCTAAGCAGGCACTCAAAGTCCCTTGGGGCTGAGGGTGAGATCTCCAAACGAAGACACTCGATGCACTAAGCAGTGTTGTAGACTAGTTAAACAACCAGCGTGCTCAAGAAGTCGAAATGATCAACTCAATATCATAAACATATGCATGAATGGAAATATATCTCCTCCTCTCAATTTATATAGAAATTGGAGACTCCTCATGGGCCCTTCCTCTAGAAGCTTCCCTTCCTCTAGAAGCTTCCCTCTCTATGTAGTGCTTTCCAACTCATACCCTGCGCTGGTTGACTTGGTCAAACCTCTTTGCAAATATGTCCTTTCACACATGAGGGTGTGAAATGTGGTTCCATGGCTGATCCCTTTTCATACTAGAGGGATTCTATTTATTTTTTTATTATCTTTTTTCCTCCTTACCCAATTTTTCATTTCCTAAATGAGTTTATACAAAATTTAATGTTCCAATTTATTGAAGAAAAATTTGGAACATTATAGTCCTCCCCTCCCAAATGTTGCTTGTCCCCAAGCAACTTCAAGGATAGAACTGAAGAATATCCACTCAAGGCATGGAGTCTAAAATATAATGAGGAACATCTCCCTCATGTGGATCCTCCATCCCCAAGCAATCATCCAAACAAAATGAGACACCTCCCAGCAAGGCAACTCCTGAAAATCTCCTTCCACCTCAAGCCCCGATAATGAAGGTGGGCTGAAAATCTGAACTTGGAAAACATCATAGCTTACCCCATGTTTTCCTTCTCTCCACTCATGAAAAGTGTAGAGTGTATGTTGATCCTGGGCTACAAAATTATTTCCCTCCAATGGAAAAGTGAAGAACAATCCTCCAAAGAAGGCTCCTCCAACAATGAAGAACAAGCTGGCCCAGAACAATCCATCCATGAAGAATAGGACATGGTAATCATGGAACATGATAATGAGAGGTTTTATAAAGGTTTTACATGATGATGCATGATGCAAACAATTTCTCACAAGGATACAACACAGTCTCATCCACTACAACTTCAGAAAATTACATGGCAAGCAATGTCCATGATTCATCACATCTACTAACTAAAGGATAGTAAATGGCTGAATGTAACAACAATAATACATGATCAAGCACTTGCCCATGGTTTTGCAATGGATGAATATCAATCTTATGGGCCACCTCAAAAGAGAACAAAAATTTTGCTGTGGTGGCCATATCTCCTCTCATGCTCCCATTAGAACATGTAGTGCAGAAATTGTGAGAATTCTTCCCACTCACGAACACATCCAGCTCATGTGTCTCCCTCATAATCAAGCCTCCCATAAAAATATGATCTATATCAGAAAATGAAGACATGATCAGCAGAAAAATAAAGAAAATGATGAAGGTTACAAGTGATGCAAGAAGGTACCAACAACTTTCCCCGTAGTGACAACGCAGTTTTACAAGTTGCTGCTTGATAAGAGTACATGGAAATTTTTTTCTTTTTTCATGGTTAATCATGCATGTCAGAAAATGAACATACATGTGGTGATAAAAAATTTTCCCAAGGCCACCAAAGAGATGGCTACCTCCATCATGTAGACTGGCCTAATACAATTCATGGAGAAATTTGACGAGCTTGCCCTCTTGTGAAGTAATGCACTGCATAAAAATGGTAAGAGTGTGCAAATAAATGAATGTATAAACAATATTCTCACCATATGCTGGAAGTAAGATGGTACATGGGTCCATACATGAGTCCTTCATAGTTTTTTGGCATGCTATGAAGAAGAATGAACCACGTGCTGCAAAAAGATAATCCTCCTTATGCTTGAAAACCCAAGTGAAGAAGAATATGCCATAGATGTCTCTATCATCATTACCTCCTCTTTGTTCATCAAGTGCAAAAAATATGAAGTGATCCTGGGACCTATGGGTTATGGATCCACCATATTTCCACTAGGCACACTTCATCCATAAGTCTCTTCTCCCAAGTGACAGCCCTGTGAGCTTATGCAAATAAGCCCATGTCAATACACAACTATGTTCTTTGACATGCTCCTTGTCAAAGATTCTTCCAATAATGCTGCAAAAAATATGGAATACCTCCCATGATGGAATTTTTTCCCAATCATCATCAAAGACCAAGGAGATAGTGTCATCCCCTCCTCCTGCAACATCATACAAAGTGTGAGAGAAAATCTGCCCTTTCTCTCCCAAGAAAAGCAACAAAGTATTTTGCTGCCTTCTCATACTTCCATCATACAACTCATGTGATGAAGACACATCAACATCATGCATCCATTCTCTATGCTTCTCAATAATGCAAGTATCCTGCCATATTTTCTCCATCCTCCTACTCTTAAGAAGAGTGTTTTCCAAGTGATGGCCAAACTCTTTCAAGAGTAACCAATGCAGCCAAGCCTCCTACTTCCCGGTATCATAGATCTATAAGTAGCCTCCTAGTTCCTTGCTCATCAACCACATCCAATTAATCTCCTGTGGATTCCTCCTTCTCCTTATCCTAGTACTCCTCCCATGAGGGCTACCATCCTCCCAAATCAAATTCCTGTCTTTGCACTTTATGGGATTTTTAAATGTAAGCTTCTCAAGGATGAATGAGACCCTATCGAGAATCAAATAGGTTCTAGGCAAAAACCTCCCATCATAATGTGTATGGCTCTAGGGATGTCCAACACAAGAATGAGAGATTTTATCCATCCTAAGATGTCCTCCATCTTCTATGTGCTCTTGTGATAAGGGAAGAAAAGCATTGCATTCCATGGTGTGTCGAAGTGCATCTCCAATGAGATCTCTCCTTGAGACCTCCCTTTCATCCATAGTCTTCAAAAACCAATGAGGTCTTGGATGTGAAATTAGAAGTTCCTCTTTGAGCTGAGAGGAGCTCATTGAGAAAGTGTCATCTTGAAGGGAGAAAAGGTTTCTTACTCCAAGATGTCTACCATCAATCTTCAAGGCTTCAAACCCCAACCTCCAATGTAATGTACAATCCAACAATGGCTCATGAGAATGATGGTTTGATTCCTTCTTGAGTGTTTCCTTCTTGCACAGCGTAGTGCAAACCAAGCTACTCTTGATGTGCATTTGGAACTTCTTGTAGGGCTCCAAGAGTCCCTTCCTCAAAAGTGTTGGTTGCCCCAACTGTTGATGCCTGTGGCTGCTCTTCCATGAGGGTGATAGCGTTATCACAAGCCTCCTCAAGAGGTGATGTGAAATCTTCTTTCTTTTCTCTTTCTCCTTCAAAGGTTTGGATCAACCCTTGAGTGAACTCTACAAAAGTATCCACCCTTGCATGGCTCAAGTGGCTGCACCACCAATCATAGACTTCACCCTCCAAGTGCAGCGTTGAGATTTCAACAGCTTCTTTCCATGCTACAGGATGTAGTAGGAAAAATTCCTCCAACTTCCTCACCCAAGTTCTTGCATTAGATGACCCATCAAAGGTAGACAAAAAAAATATATTGCCTTTGATTTATTTTCTGCTGCATGGCCTCTTCTCTTCCTTCAGCTAGATGAAATGAGGAAAATCTAGAGTCTCACTAAAGGATATAGGTTGAGATCTATACTCAACAAGGTAATCACTGAGAATCTGATGATCCAAATATATTCCATGCTCAATATCTTCTTCTTGATGAGAATAGGAAGTGCATGGTACTTACTCTTCATTTTCTTCAATCTTCTTGACCTCCTCAAAGGTCGATGCATTTCCTCTGGATCTGAAAATAGATGAGAATAAACTCATATTTTTCAATTTTTTGATCTTCTTGGGCTTAGACACACAGGGATCAGTGGATCCCCCATACATGGGAAAAGGTGTCCTCCCAGTGGTACGCTACAACTATGAGCTCTGCGTTCTAGATCCCCCACTGTTCCTTCCACTTTCATGCTGCCTGAGCTGACAATAATATTTGAAGGGAAAAGCTTCCTTGAAGTCTTCCCCCATGGACTGCCATTTGCGGAAATAGTCTCCAAAGGGTATATGGTCATGCTGCCTCCCTTTATCACTCTGTACTGGGGGTAAGAATGTAGGCATTGTGATCCTGGTAGGCCTACTGAAAGCTGGTGAATGCTGGTCACACCGTTGTGAGATCCCCATATTTTTCACCTCTATGGCCTCTGGTGGAAAAGATAACTAGCTCCATAGGCTGAGCCAGAACTATGTTTTGATACCACTATAATATCTCGTTTCGGGGATATCTCTAAAACACGTCAAACTCGAACCAGAGATGGAATAGGATGGCATTTACTAGATATTCCACCTCTGAAAGAGGACGAGATCCGGAGGCTACCTGGCCCTTTCCAGACTCTATATATCCCACTCAAAAGCTCCGATACCACTGTAATATCTCGTTTCGGGGATATCTCTATAACATGGAAAACTCCAACTAGAGATTGACTGGGAGGGCATTTACTGGATATGTTGACTCTAAAGAGGACGAGATTCAGAGGCTATCTGGCCCTTTATAGACTCTATCTAGGAGTGAAAAATAAACACACCAAGTGGTATAGAACTAGAGTGCTCAAAATAATAGAAATAGAAAGAGAATACAACAACTACGACAACAATGAAAACTACGACAACTCAACCAGAAAACATAGAGAGAAAATGGTGACCCATTTTATTAATTTGAGAAATGTAATGAATTACAAGAGGCGATCTTGCGCAAGGAAAGTGAGAAAACACTCTCAGAAAAGACAAGAAATGGCTGCTCTATTAACTGCGTCCCAGCTGCTGGAAAAATTTCGTGTAGCTGCTACTGCTGGAATTGACTGAATATTAGGGGCTGATCCCCTTGCCTGAATGAGCTGAAAATCGAAAAACCTCCTCTCCTCGACAACCCAGACAAGATCCAAAAACCATTCCAAGAATGGCCAACCCCAGAAATCACCAAAAACTACCTCCCCAGTGAATTACGATGGCCTCCAAGGCATTGCGCAGTGGCTAGATAGAAACAGCTAAAATACTGCCACAAACTCCGCCAAAAACCTCCGATGGGCAAAGGATGACCCTCTGCTCAAAATCCCGGTGAAATCACCTGCAGAAACCCCAATCCAAAGCTCCTCCACAATGGACTATGTCCTCTCTCTGAGTGACTGCGCAGTCTCTATAAGCTCCATCTCTACCACAAACCCAAACAATGAAACGACTCACAAAATACTGAAAAACAAACCTTGCCCAAGAAGGCACTCAAAGTCCCCCGGGGCTAAGGGTGAGATCTCCGACCGAAGATAGTCAATGCACTAAACAGTGCTGTAGATAGGCTAAACAGCCAGCGTGCTCAAGAAGACAAAAGTATCACTCCAAAATCAACAACTCAAGAATGATCCAAATGAGGAGGCTCCTCCATCTTTTATAGCATTGGTTTCCCTCCAAAACCCAACATAGCCTCTCTCTCCTCCACATACTCATCCTTATCTACGTAGAAGCTTCTAGAGTGTACGTAGGCCCCCCTCATCTACGTGGTGTTTGGTCCCCTTGACTCGTCTTGAGTCACAACGTTATGCTACTAGGTGGATGTCTGATTCTACATGAGTTAGAGCCTCTTTACTCACTTTTTATTTATTTACAAACCATAGACGGAAAAAATATACAAAATAGAATATTCCAATTAGCTGTTGCTAATTATGAATATTACAGTCCCCCCCAGAAAAATGTTGCTTGTCCTCAAGCAACCGAAGTGATGGATGTTACAAAATATTCTCGCTCTTCTAAATGGCATCCTCATCCGGAAAATTCTTCCACCTCACCAAGAATTCCCGGACCGTCCTGCTCTATAACCGCCTCTCCCTGGTATCAATAATTTCCTCCAACTGCAACACCAAGTGTCCCTCATCATCTGTAGGTGGTAGCTCGTCTGTCACTGTCACCTGCTGTCCCAGTGCCTTCTTCAGTCATGATACATGGAAAATGTTGTGGATCTTGCTGCCTTGGGGCAACTCCAACTCATATGCAACCTGCCCAATCCTGCGTATCACCCTGTATGGCCCGTAGAAATAAGGCTTGAGCTTCTCAGCTCCCTTCTACTTCAGCGATGACTATCGGTATGGCTGTAAGCGTAGGTAGACCAAGTCCCCTACCTCAAACTATCGCTCCACCCGACCTCTGTCAACATACAGCTTCTACTAGTTCTGCGTTGTAGCCATGTTGTCCTTGAGAGCTCGGAGGATGTCCTAACTCTCTTGGATCCACATCTTGGCTCTAGGAGCCTTGCACCGAACACCACATCAACAAATGATAAAGGATGGTACCCATAAAAAGCTTAAAATGGTGACATACCAGTAGACATGTGATGTGTCGAGTTGTAGCAGTACTCCCCCAAATGCAGCCATCTCAACCATGCTTGCTGCTGCCCACTGACATAGTTATGCAAGTAGCCCTCCAGCCACTTGTTAACTATCTTCGTCTATCCATTCGTCTGTGGGTGGTAACTGGTACTCGGTGTCAACTCCATCCCCACTAGTTGGAAAATCTCCTGCCAAAATCCACCCATGAACTGGCTATCCCTATCACTGATGATGGTCTTAGGAAGACCCTGCAACTTGAAAATATATCTGAAGAATAGCTCGGCCACCTATGTTGCGGTGTAATGCGCAGATATGGCGAAAAAGTGCACATACTTTTTCAGTCGATCAAGGACGACAAAGATACAATCCTTGCCCTGCACCATGGGAAACCCTGTGATGAAATCCATCGATATGCTCTCCCATTTCCCCTCCGGAATGGGAAGAGGCTACAACAACCTTACGGGATGGTTCATCTCCCCCTTATTCCTCTGACAAGCATCACACTTCGTGATGTGTTGGAGTACGTCCTCCTTGAGGCCCTTCCATGAGAACCTCTCTCTAATTGCCCTGTAGGTTTTGGTAAATCCTTGATGGTCTGCCAATGGAGAATCGTGTGATGCCTAGAGTATATTATTCTTAAGCTGAGATCCCTCAGTCAAGAAGATCATATCCTTGTAATAGATGATCTCCTCAACCACCCTGTACCTGTCATCAACCACCTATCCGTCCAGCACCTCACATGCAAACCTATCCTTGGAGTACTCAACTAAAAGTCGAGCCCTCCAATCTGTATCCAAGCTCATAAGAGATAATGTGGCTAGTCTACGTGAAAGGGCATATGCTACCACATTATTCTTACCCTTGACATACTCAATGTCAAAGCCATATGGTTGGATCTTACTGATCCACTTCTGCTGCCTCTCCTGTAGCTGCTTCTGCTCCCAAAAGAACCTGAGGCTGTTGTGGTCAGTCCTCACCCTGAATCTATTCCCTACCAGATACTGTCAAAATTTTGCTAAGGCATGCATGATGGCCAACTCTCCTTGTCATATATGGAATAGAACCTCTCATGCATAAGGATATTCCGGCTCTCAAAAGATATAGGGTGTTCCCCCCGCATCAATACTGCGCCGATCCCCTCTCCTGACGCATCACACTCCAAGACAAATGGATTTGTAAAATCTGGCAACGCAGGCACTAGGAAACTACTCATCACCTCCCTGAGCCTATCAAAGGCTCGCTACATTGTATCTATCCAACCAAATGCCCCTTTCTTCATCAAATCTGTAAGGGGTGCAACAAGCTGTGAGAACCCTCTGACAAACTTCCTATAATAGGTGCATATCCCAATGAACCCTAAAAGTTTTGTCACATTATTCAGCTCTGACCAATCTCTGATGGCTCTAATATTCTCTTCGTGGACCCTCACTCTGTCCACTCCAATGATGTGACCCAAATACAGCATCTCTGTCATCCCAAACTCACACTTCGACAGCTTAGCATAGAACTGTTGCTCTTCCAAGATGCGTAGTATTGCCTCTATATGCTGGAGATGCTCCTCCCAAGTCCTACTATATATGAGTATGTCATCAAATAAAACCAATACAAACTTCCTCAGATGACTGCAGAATATGTGGTTCATGCAAGACTAAAAGGTCGCTGATGTATTGGTCAGCCAAAAAGGCATAACCAAGAACTCAAAGTGCCCATAATGACACCTAAAGGCGGTCTTGGGAATTTCCTGTTCCCTCACGCAAATCTGATGGTACCCTGATCTCAAATAAATCTTTGAGAAGAAATTAGCTCCTCTCAGCTCATCCATCAGTTCATCGATCCTGGGTATAGGGTACCTGTTCTTCATAGTCTTCTTGTTTAGGGAGCTGTAGTTGATACACATCCTCAAGGTGCCATCCTTCTTCTTCACCAGCACTACAGAAGAATAAAACAGACTCGTACTCAGTATGATGTTTCCAAGAGCCAACAACCGCTGGACAGCTGGCTCAATCTCATCCCGATAGGCTTTAGGATGCCTATAGGGTGTAGTGATCACCGCCAGGATACCCTGCTCAAGCTCAATGGTATGCTCAAACTCTCTATTCAGTGGCCGACCTGGTGGTATATCCCTAAACACTACCTCATGCCTGTCAAGGATGGCCTGTATCTCTGGATGAACTGCTCGACCAGTGGTCTCTGCCTCTGATGCCCGCAACTCAACCGTCCACTCTATGTCTCCCTTTCGGAAGTCTGCCTCCATTTGGTGTGCTGACACTGTCTGAGGTGGTTAAGTATGCATCCCGCGGATATTCTCATGCTTCCCAGTCTTCTTGTCATCCCACTCCATCTCTAAGGCCTCCCAATCCGTGGTGACCTTCCCCAGAGTAATCAGCCACTGAACACCCAGTACCACATTGGTATCTAGTATGTTGACCATGAAAAATTGATCAGTCACGGTGTAAGTACCCATCGTCACTGCTAAATCTGGAACATACCGGGCACACTGCATCGTTTGGGCTCCTGGGACCAAGACTGAAAACCTGTCAAAACTCTCGGTCGGTATGCCCCTTCGCTTAACCATCTGTGCATCAATGAAGTTGTGGGTTGCCCCATTGTCAACCAAGACTGATACTCGCTGGCCACGTACTGTTCCACATACACGCATCATCAAATATTTAGGAACTCCTCGCAAAGCTGCAAGGGCCCCTCCTGTGGGTGCAAAATCTACACCTCCTATCTCTTGAGGTGGAGGCGGCAACTGATCCTTGGCCATCTAACTATCTCCTGTCTCCTCATCATCCTCCTCATCTTCTTTGTTGGGTATGTGTTATATTATTTCCACTCATATGCGGACCCACCCATATGCGGTCCCACTCATATGCGGACCCACCCATATGCGGACCCACTCATATGCGGTCCCACTCATATGTGGACCCACCCATGTTTTTTGCATGATTTTGCACATGGTTTTGGGGTACGATGGTTTTCAACCCCTGGTATTTTGTAGATCCGGTCAAGGGAACTACGGTTATGTTCTAATCCAGGGTTAATGGATTGGGGTTTATGTATGCTTTGGCATGTATATATCTAAAAGGAATATAATGAAAAATCAAGCTGGTAGTCCCAATTTGGGATCCAGGGGAAAATCTCTGTGTTTATCTGTTTTATGTTTTATGCTCTCGCTATTGTTTATTTTCTGTTATAAGATTTGTGTGTAGATAATTTCTGTTCAGGGTTAAAACCTACAAGTGGTATTAGAGCGTAGGTCACGAGTTCGATACACACCCGGCTCGTGTTGGGGGGGAGATTTTTGGACATTGGATAAACCAACACTCCCCGTGTGTTTCGTGACATGGACTAACCACCTATCATGGATCCTTATCTCTGGCGATGCGATCATTGACTAACACATGCGGGTTTTGGTATAACGGAAATCGTGATTCCCAACATCTGGTATCAGAGCTGTTTTGGCTTCAAGAGGACGCCTTTGCTGCTGAGGGTTTTTAGTTCGGGCCGGAGGTAGACCTTGTTCAGTGGGAGATCTGCGGGATCGATTCTTGCTGTGAGAGAAGATGGCGAGCGGCGGAAAGATAGAGATCAAGAAATTTAATGGTCAGAGTTTTGAGTTGTGGAAGCTCAAGATGGAGGATCTGCTGGTGGATAAAGATCAGTGGATCGCGGTAGATCCAGGTACTAAGCCAATAGGAATTTCAGATGAAGACTGGAAGAAACTGGATCGGAAGGCTAAAAGCACAATACGGTTGTGTGTCTCAGATTCAGTATTGTTGAATGTATCTGGGGAAGCTACGGCGAAGACCTTGTGGGAAAAGCTAGGGACTTTGTACCAATATAAGTCTCTGGTGAATAAGTTGTTCCTGCGGAAAAAGCTGTATAACCTGAGGATGAAGGATGGAGATTCGGTGACAGAGCATCTGAACGCCTTCAATACTATGGTAAGTCAGCTGTCATCTGTTGATATTAAAATCTCAGATGAAGATAAGTGCATCAGTTTGTTGTGTTCTCTACCAGACTCGTGGGACAGTCTGGTTATTGCAATAGGTAGCAATACAACTACCTTGAATTTTTATGACATTGTCTCAGCCTTGCTGTCGGAGGAAATGAGACGGAGAAATATGGAGGGTCAGAATGGAGATGCCTTATCTGTACGAGGAAGGTCCCAGAATAGAAACAAGAATAAGGTTTCGAGTGGGAGATCCAAATCTAGAGGGAGATCTAAATCTCCTGGAAAGTTTGTAAAGGTGTGATGGAAATGCGGAAAGGAAGGGCACTACAAAAAGGACTGCAGATCTAAAGCTCCTGAGAAAGGAAAGGGATCTGATGATGCTCCTTCTGCAGAGGCAAAAACCACCTCAGATGAAGGTGGGGATGTGTATTTGGCTTCTTCTTCAAATACACATGCAGATCATGAGTCATGGTTGATTGACTCAGGTGCATCCTTTCACTTCACTCCCCATAGGGAGTGGTTCTGCGAGTATGAGAAATATGATGGAGATGTCTTCCTAGGGGATGATAGGAAGGCCAAAATTTTCAGACGTGGAAAGGTCAAGCTAAAGCTGCAAGGTGGAAGGATTAGAACACTTCACGGTGTTCTTCATATTCCTACATCTGCTAGAAATTTGATTTCTGTAAGCAAGATGGATGATGCAGGTGTAAAAACAGTGTTGGAGAAAGATGCCTACAATATGGTTCAGGGAGCACTGGTATTAATGCAGGGAGTTCGGATTGGAACTCTATACAAGCTACAAGGTGGCACTGTTATTGATGGGTGTAACAGTTCTGTGGTTCCTGAAAGTGGAGCGGAAAGCCTAGCTGTCTCTGGAGAAAATACCATGATATGGCATCAAAGGCTTGGACATATTGGAGAGAAGGGCCTTCGGATATTGCATAGATATGGTATGGTAGAAGGTATGTCTAATTGCTCTCTGGATTTTGATTTTTGTGAACATTGTGTATATGGGAAGCAGACTCGGGTGAGTTTTCCTTCTGGTGCTAAGAGGGAAAACAAGATATTAGAACTTGTGCACAGTGATGTGTTTGGGCCTGTGTCAGTTCCATCACTGGGAAAGTCTGTGTACTATGTTTCATTTATAGATGACTTCTCAAGGAATACATGGATATATTTCTTGAGGAATAAATCTGAAGTCTTTGACAAATTTAAAGAATTTAAGGCTCTAGTGGAAAACTAGACAGAGAAGAAGAAAAAGGCGTTGAGGACAGATAATGGTGGGGAGTTCTGCAAGAAGGAATTTGAAGAGGTCTGTAAGAAGTGTGGTATAGCACGGCAGAAGACTACTCCATACACACCTCAAAAAAATGGAGTTGCAGAAAGAATGAATAGAACACTGATGGAAAAGGCAAGAAGCATGCTCAGTGGTACCGGGTTAGGACAAGAATTCTGGGCAGAGGCAGTGGAGACTGCATGTTACTTAGTTAACAGATCACCTTCATCAGCGTTGGAGGATAAGACCCCACATGAGGTATGGATTGGTAAGAAACCTTCTCTTTCACATCTAAGGGTATTTGGATGTGATGAATATGTACATGTTCCAAAGGAGAAAAGGACCAAGTTGGATAATAAATCTGAAAGGTGCATCTTTATTGGGTATAAGGATGGTTTAAAGGGTTACAAGCTTTGGAACCCAGAAATAAGGAAGGTTGTGTACAGCCGAGATGTGGTGTTTAGAGAAGTGAAAGATGTTTTTAAACATGAATTCCTACCAAAGGAACCTGATAAGATAGAGTTTGAGCTAAAGGAGGATGAATCAGACTCTACAATAGAAAAAGACTCAGAAGATGAGGATCCACAAACGCCAGCTTTGAGAAGATCAGTTCGAGAAAGAAGGCAACCAGAAAGGTATAGTCCATCTGCTTTTTGTTCAGGTTTTGCCTTAACTATAACTGATGATGAACCCAAAACTGTCAAGGAGGCAGTAGATTCAGAGGATGGAAAACTCTGGAAGGAGGCCATGGTTGATGAAATGGCATCCTTGCACAAAAACGATGCATGGGATCTGGTGGAGTTGCCGGCTGGAAGGAAGCCCATTGGGAGAAAATGGGTGTTTAAAAAGAATATGAATGTAGAAGGCAAGGTGGAGAAATACAAAGCTCGGTTGGTAGCAAAAGGTTATTCCCAGGTGCCGGGAATTGATTTTGGTGATATTTTTTCTCCTGTTCCCAAGGTTAATTCTATTAGCTTACTTCTATTTGTTGCTTCCGCATTTGATTTTGAGATAGAACAGATGGATGTGAAGACAACATTTCTTCACGGGGATCTAGAAGAGGAGATCTACATGAAGCAACCTGAACGCTTTATGCTGAAGGGTAGGAATGAACTAGCATGCAGGTTGAAGAAGTCTCTGTATGGGTTAAAACAGTCACCAAGGATGTGGTATCAGAAATTTGATACCTATATATGGGGACTTGGCTTCACCAGAAGCAAGGAGGATCACTGTGTTTATTTTAAATTAATTGGTGACTGTGTTATTTATTTGGTCTTGTATGTGGATGATATGTTGTTGATTGGAGATGACAAAGAAATTATCCAAGATTTGAAGACCCAACTGTTCTCCAAATTCGACATGAAGGATCTTGGTGCTGCAAACTATATTTTGGGCATGGAAATTAAGAGAGATAGGGCAAAGAGGAAGCTCTGGTTAAACCAGAGGAAGTATGTCGAGACTATATTGTAGAGGTTCAATATGCAGGATAGTAAACCGGTGAGTGTTCCTATTCCTGTAGGTGCAAAGCTGTCTGCTGAACATTGTCCCAAGACACAAGAAGAAGAGGAGGATATGTCCCGTGTTCCATATGCAAGTGCAGTGGGTAGCCTGATGTATGCAATGGTCTGTACTAGACCAGACATTGCACATGCAGTGGGAGTATTGAGCAGGTTTATGTCAAACCCAAGGAAGGAGCATTGGACATCAGTGAAGCGGGTTTTCAGATATTTATGTGGCACTAGTGATTATGGCTTGTGCTACCAGGGAAGACTAGGATTGGAAAGAATGTTGGACATTTGTGGTTTTGTTGATGCAGACTAGGTTGGAGATCCGGACCAAAGAAGATCTATAAGTGGGTATGTGTTTAGCGTATTTGGAGGTGCAGTCAGTTGGATGAGTAAAATACAGTCTGTAGTGGCGCTTTCAACTACAGAGGCAAAATACATAGCAGCCACTCATGCAAGCAAGGAAGCAGTTTGGTTGCAGAGATTGTGTTCAAGTATGGGGTTGGTACAACAAGCTATAAGGATAGACCGTGATAGCCAAAGTGCAATTTTCTTGGCTAAGAACCCTGCTTATCATTCAAAGACAAAGCACATTGATGTTCAATATCACTTTGTTAGAGATATGGTTGAGGCTAAAAGGGTGTTGCTAGTAAAGGTGGACACTTTGAAGAATGTTGCAGATGCATCGACGAAGTCTGTGAGCACTCAGAAGTTCTCTTGGTGTAGAGAAACAATGGGTGTTGAAGAATTGGCCAAATGAGTAAGCTCTCCTGTGGCCCCCCGTGGAAAGAAAACAACAAGTGGGAGAATGTTGGGTATGTGTTATATTCTTTCCACGAAATTTTTTTTGGTATGCGGTCCCACTCATATGCGGACCCACCCATGTTTTGTGCATGAGTTTGCACATGGTTTTGGGGTACGATGGTTTTCGACCCCTGGTATTTTGTAGATCCGGTCAAGGGAACTACGGTTATGTTCTAATCCAGGGTTAATAGATTGGGGTTTATGTATGCTTCGACATGTATGTATATGTGTTGTAACACTAAAAGGAATATAATGAAAAATCAAGCTGGTAGTCCCAATTTGGGATCCAGGGGAAAATCTCTGTGTTTATCTGTTTTATGTTTTATGCTCTCGCTATTGTTTATTTTATGTTATAAGATTCGTGTGTAGATAATTTCGGTTCAGGGTTAAAACCTACATTCTTCCTTGCTATCATCGGAGAATACCTCAATGAAGTGTGCTTTGCTGGCAGCACACCTATGCCTTGGTGCCCACGGCTCCTGACAAGTGAAGCACAATCGCTTCTTCCTCAACTCCCTTCCGGCCTCATCATCTACCTGTGCCCATCCTGGATTCCCCTTGGGAGGAGGAACCCTCACATCCTTCCCCTTAGGCTGGGAACCCTGTCTCTGGGGGTAAGGTGTCCGCGTCCTAGGCAATGCATCCTGCAAATCCCTGGTCCTACTGATAGCATCCTGGACCGTAGCTGGCCTAATAGATCTGACTAGACCTCAAAGTGGCTCTGGAAATCCTTCCACAAACATATAGATCATCCGTGTCACGGATAGATCTGGCACCATCACCGAAACCCTGTGGAAATCTATAATGTATGTCTCTGGGTTCCATGTCTGTTTGAGCTTCGTCAGCTCAACAAACTGCTATTCCGGATCCCTTCGGTCAAAATGCTCTATCAAAATCCTGGTAAACTTGACATATGTCGTCACTGTGGAATGCCAGAGTGTCACCATCCCATGGAACCACTAGTCCTGGGCCTCACCATCCAAATGTAATGTCGCCACCTTGAGGGCTTCTGTCTCAGACATCTGGTTAAGCTAGAAATAGATATCCAACTTCTCCACCCAAGACTTTGCCGAACTGTTTGATGATCCATCAAACGTAGGCAAATGAAATCTACTAGAGGCGTGGTGGGAATCTCCATCATGATAATATCGGTGCCCTCTATGATGGTCGCGGGGTCTACTCTCCCACTGGCGCTACACAAAATCTCTGAATGTGAGAGAATTCCTGAACTCCTGCCTGTAGGACTGATACTCTGTAAAATACTCATCTAAGTGTCCAGGCTCTGCCTCCTGACGGGCTCCTGCCCCTGTATCTGCTCCCAAGAAAGTGGGCATGGTAGAGCGGGTAGGTGCACATGAAGCCATCAGCTGAGGAGTATCACGTTGAGTAGCACCTTGCTCCAGAAAATGATGGGATGTACCTGATCCCTCTCCGACCTGGAAAACTTGTGGAGTCTCACGTTGCTTAGCCTCCATAGCTATGAACCTCTATCCCATCACCTCAATCTGTCTAGCTAAATCCTACATAGACTTGAGGAGTGCCTCTCCAAACTGTTTGGCCTCTGTGGCATCTGCCATCGGCTCTTTCTCTCTCAAATATACTACAAGCTCCACCTAATCTGTGTCAGTCACAGGCTCTCTCTCCTGATCTGCGTCCTCTACCTGGGCACAGTATTCCTCTTCGTAGGTGGCCTCCAACCTACGCTCACGGTCTCTATACTTCCTGCCTATGTACGATCTCTTTCCTGATGTCATAGACCACACGCTGAGCCAGAACTACGCTATGATACCACTGTAATATCTCATTTCAGGGATAACTCTAAAACACGGCAAACTCCAACCAGAGATGGACTGGGAGGGAATTTACCGGATATTCCACCTCTAAAAGAGGATGAGATTCGGAGGCAACCTAGCCCTTTCCATACTCTATCTATCCCACTCGAAAGCTTTGATACCATTGTAATATCTCGTTTCAGGGATATCTCTATAAGACGAAAAACTCCAACCAGAGATTGATTGGGAGGGAATTTACTGGATATGTTGCCTCTAAAGAGGACGAGATCCGGAGGCTATCTGGCCCTTTCCAGACCCTGTCTAGGAGTGAAAAATAAACAAACCAAGTGGTATAGAACTAGAGCGCTCAAAATAATAGAAATAGAAAGAGAATACAACAACTATGACAACAACGGAAACTACGGCAGCTCAACTAGAAAACATAGAGAGAAAATGCTAAGCCATTTTGTTAATCTAAGAAATGTAATGAAGTAGAAGAGGTGATCTTACGCAAGGCAAGTGAGAAAGCACTCTCAAAAAATACAAGAAATGGCTACTCTATGAACTGCGTCCCAGTTGCTGGAAAAATTCCATGTAGCTGCTACTGCTAGAATCAACTGAAGATTAGGAGCTGATCCCCTTGACGTAATGCGCTAAAAATCGGCAAAACTCCTCTCCTCGACAAACCATACAAGATCCAAAAACCATTCCAAGAATGGCCAACCCCAGAAATCACCAGAAACTACCTTCCCAGTGAATTGCGCTGGCCTCCAAGGCACTGTGCAGTGGCTAGATAGAAACAGCTAAAATACTACCACAAACTCCGCCAAAAACGTGTAATGGGAAAAGGCTGACCCTCTTCTCAAAATCCCAGCAAAATCACCTACCGAAACCCCAATCTGAAGCTCCTTCACAATGGACTATGTCCTCTCTCACAGTGATTGCGCAGTCTCTATAAGCTCCAGCTCCGCAACAAACCTAAACAATGAAATGACTCACAAAATACTAAAAGACAAACCTTGCCCGAGCAGGAAATTGAAGTCCCCCGGGGCTAAGGGTGTGATCTCCGACTGAAGACACTCAATGCACTAAACAATGCTATAGACAGGCTAAACAGCCAGCGTGCTTAAGAAGACAAAAGTCTCACTCCAAAATCAACAACTCAAGAATGATCGAAATGAGGAGGCTCCTGCATCTTTTATAGCATTGGTTTCCCTCCAAAACCCAGCGTAGCCTCTCTCTCCTCGACATACTCATCCTTATCTACGCAGAAGCTTCTAGAGTGTACGTAGGCCCCCCTCCTCTACGTGGTGTTTGGCCCCCTTGACTCCCCTTGAGTCACAACGTTATGCTACTAGGCAGATGTATTATTCTACTTAAGTGAGTGAGACCCTGTTTACTCAATTTTTATTTATTTACAAACCATAGAAAGAAAAAATTGTACAAAATCTAATATTCCAATTAACTGTCTCTAATTAGGAATATTACATCAGGGATATCTCTAAAACACGACAAAATCCAACCAGAGATGGACTGGGAGGGCATTTACTGGATATTCTGTCTCTAAAAGAGGATGATATCCAGAGGCTACCTGGCCGTTTCCAGACTCTTTCTATAGAGCTTCTTGAATAATCCCACTCAAAAGCTCTGATACCACTGTAATATGCCAAAAATGGATTTGTCAGCAAATCATGCCTGAAAAATGAATTTTTCAGGAATTTGTGCTTTATATATCATAAAAGGTGTTTAAAAACACTCATAAACCCACTCCAAAAACTGCAGCAACCTTTACTCAGCTTTTATGGGCAAAAAGGTGGGGAAAAGTGAGGATTTTGGCCCTAAAATGAGTGTATAAGAAAATATGCATAAAAATTAAGGGTAAAGGTTCAATAATATGTTATATTAGGTCAAGAGGGAAATTAATGTCAAATTTTAGCAAACAAAAAGGCGTTTTACTAAGTTAAACGGTTCCTCCTTCCAGACTAGTCAAGAAAAACCTTGATTTCCCATGACTTTGAGTATGAAGAAATTTAATGAAGCAAGGGAAGAGTATTTTCTAAAGGTATAAGATGTAAAATAGTATTATAAATCAGATTATGAGTTTAGGAACATGGCATAGACATTAAGCAATGTTAAACAACAATTTTACATAGAAAATCCCTCAAGATTGAGGTGCTGCAAGACAAGAGAATGACCAAAAGTAGGACTGCAAAAAATAACACAGTCTACTAAAAATATGCATTATAAATTAAGGAATATTACAATATCAGCTCAGATAAATTATGGGAGCAAATATCTAACCCTTATAAGAAAAAATACATCAATCCTCCAAGGGATTGGCTGAAATACACAAAATGGAAAAAATGTCGAAGTTGCTGGGCAGCAACTACAACTAAAATATGGAACTAAGTAGAGAAGGCTGAAGATGATGAACAATCATAATTAGACCTCCTCCAATGGATCTCCAAACTGGAAGGCTGATCCTTACACTTGAGATCCCACCCTCCAATCAATCTGCAAAACCTCGCAGCAAATGCACTATGAAAATAACGGAGCTAATGGAGAAAAATACGTAGTAGGGGAAAAAATGTGTGTTGGCCTAATGCCAAGATCTTACATAAGCTCTCAAGCTTCCAAACTAATCCTCCAAAGGCAAGAAAGACTCCCCCTCTGAAAAACAAGCAATGGAAGAGGTGTTGTGGAGTCTCCACGGCAACACCCTACAACACAGTATTATGCTGCTATAGCAATAACGCTGTCCTGGAGGATTATGCTTCGGTCTCGAACCAAAATAATTATGGGACAACCTCACCCGAGCAGGCACTTGAAGTCCCCCGGGGCTGAGGGTGAGATCTCCGAACGGAGACACTCGGTGCACTAAACAGTGCTACAGACTAGTTAAACAACCAGCATGCTCAAGAAGTCGAAATAACCAACTCAATATCATAAACATATGCATGAATGGAAATAGCTGTCCTCCCCTCCATTTATATAGCAATTGGAGACTCCTCATGGGCCATTCCTCTAGAAGCTTCCCTTCCTCTAGAAGCTTCGCTCTCTATGTAGTGCTTTCCAACTCATACCCTGCGCTGGTTGACTTGGTCAAACCTCTTTGCAAATATCTCCTTTCAAACATGAGGGTGTGAAATTTGGTTCCATGGCTGATCCCTTTTCATACTAGAGGAATTTTATTTATGTTTTTATTATCTTTGGGCCTCCTTGTCCAATTATTCATCTCCTAAACAAGTTTAGACAAAATTTAATGTTCCAATTTATTGAAGAAAAATTTGGAACATTACAACTTCTATGTTTCAAAAATTTAACATGACCATGGCGGCTTATGGGATGCCTACCCCCGATGGTCCTAACCTAAATTATAAATTCTCTTGTGGCCCTTGTGGGGATATTTAAATGGTTGAAATTATGGTTTCTTTTAGCATTCTTAATTTTCTTTAGGATGTGAGATGGTAAGGAAAAATAAGCTAACTATAAAAATATTTGTAACTAGATACCTTCTTATATGAAGCTTACAAATGCTTAGTCTATGGAAAAGTGAACAAACAAAGTGTGAGAATATTTGAATATAGAATGATACTTCACAATATCCCCATAATTACACTAATTTTTTACCGTTCCTTGCATGAAAAAGAAATTATGGGAGGATAATGGTCTAGTTACTCTTCTTCCTATTACATTATGTGGGTCTAAAGGGAGATGGGAAACTCAAGTGCTTTAAGAAAGTGTTCATATGCAATCACGGGTTCTTCTATAAGACGCAAGGCAAGCAGAGATTACTTAATTTCTCTAGTAACACTTGGTCCTAGTCCCAGAACTATTGAAATGGTAAAAACAAAATTGATTTGTATAGAAAATATAATTATGGATGGTTGGCCACCTACTCCTTTACTAGTTAAGCTATGTGATTTGCAAAAAATCAGAAAAATAGGTTCAAAAACATATGTTGAATTGGGCCACATACTTTCCTCCCCAATTAAGCGATCTGTGAATTGGGAATAAAAATGAAAGGTAATCTAATTGCTGCACTAGTAATTAGTGAAGAAATTAGGAAATATATATTACACGAAAAAAAATGCAGAGGTGAATGAAATTCACTAAAGGTTTCCAATCACCTGAGAAAAATGAAATTAGAATATGTTTTTAGCTTTCTCGAAACCACGTGAATTTAGCTATGAAGAGACGTGACTGCGTGTTTGTCAGAAAAAAATCGTGCGATCATCAAGAAACTATAAATTAGCAATCTTCTCGTCCAAGTACAGGTCCAAAAGGTCCTATAAAAATTTCAAAGAGATGTTAGGGGTGTTGTAACATGATTATGTAGAGAGAAGTTCCTTCAAACAAAATATTTAGAGTAAAGAAAAGACACTAGTGTAGTCGCCAATTCTATGGTAGTGTTTTTGTAGCAATGGTGTAGCAGAAGACACCTCCTTAGTAGTTGGTTGTTCCCTCCAAAGGAACACAGATATAATTGTTTATTTTAGTGGATAGAATTAGATAAAAAATCATTGCAAATGGTGAAAACAATGCATTTACAAACATAAAATAAACAAACAGATAAATAAACAAGTAATGCTTAATGAAGAAAACAAGTTAATAAAATAATGGAAAATGATTCCTTTTATTGCATATTGGTGGTAAATTATTAATACAATATATCAATAATTAGAAATTGAAGATAATTATTTGAGGTGTGCTACTCAAAACTTCTCAACAAGGAAGTTACTTTCCCAAATCTCTTTGCAAGATTATCTCAATGGCAGACTCTTATTCTCTCAATATGATGATGGATTTCTTAGAAGAAATATTGAAAATATACTAGTTATCTTATTTCTTCAGCTTCAAAAATGCAATGTGGTGTTGCTCTGATAGAAAATTGGCCAACATAACATTGTATATTTTTTTGGTTCTCCCATGGATATTTTGTCTAGAATTTTTTGAATTCATCTTCTCTCTCTTGGTTCATGGATGATAATTGATTAAGAGTAGGAAAATATGATTCCATTAAGGATTGCATATATTTAGAGTGACTTGAATTCAGTTCTTCTTGACTGACACATGTCAGAGAATAACCTTCCAAGTTTCGAAAGTGGTTCTTAATTTTCTAAGTGACACTTTTCTTCGAAGGAATTATCATGTGTTGTGTGGTTATCAAAGGAAACACTGTGCAGACATCAATTTTTTTAATTCCATATAAATTTGACCTTGGATAAATTAAATTTTTGAACTTTCATAATGTTTTTGACTGGAAAATATTGACATGTAGACGACTTTGGGCGTCCTTCCTCCCATATGATCTTCTAGTGTTAACACTTTTTCTTGTTAGATAACTATGTCATGTGAATGTGAATCTTCCTTAATACCATCAAACTATATTTTCAGGTCCCAAATGTTACAAAATCATCCAAATAATTTTAGGTATCATACGAGCATTTCGTGTAAAAAAGTTAAGAGTATATGGCTAGAAAAAGTTCTTTATTGACCTCATAAATACATGTTATATCACCACTGAGACATAATATCTAGAGAGAAAAACAAGATCCTAATCAAGAGAACATCATACCACATAAACGTGGACATCAATATGCTAAATAAAGAATCAAAAAGGTGTTTATCCAAAACCATTTAATTTTAGCTGATTCTTGATATATATTATACATATTAAATTGTTAATATTTTCACCTTGTAAATATATGAGTTTTTACCCTAGGGTTATTTCATACCCTTTTAATATTCATTTTCAATTATAGCTATTATGATCATGTTTCTTTTTTTTTCATTTCCTGGACATATAAAAAAAATTTCTTGTAACAAGGTTCCAAATAATTCCAATTTTATAATTTAAGCTTCTATTGTTTTTCCAATGAGAAATGGTTAGGGTCTCTTTAATTATTCCCTTAGATAATCTATGTATGTCATGTTTTTAAATGAAATTTAACATTTATAACCTTCACAACACAATGTCCATAATTCTCATAGCTTCTACATTATACACCAACCACTATAGTGAATATAAATATACACATCATCCTTTCAAAAACAAATCACAACCACGTCATATATATGTGTACTCAAAATTTAGTACAATGGCATGATATATACATTTTGTATGGTTTAATGTTTGACTACACATTCTACATGTGGTGTATATATACTTTTTATTTCACCAAGCATAGATAAATATTTTAACAAGGGTTATAACATTGTAATCACAATTCCACAGTCTTTTGATCCGTTGACCTAATTTTTTGACAACATTAGTCCTATGAGTGCATAGTCCTACTTCGTACATGGAGTATGAACAAGATTACATCATTAAAAATTATCAGTTTCATCTTTTTCATTTTTTTGTAGCTGAATTTTTCACACATAAATTGCCAAACAATGGCATAAAAAAAAAGTGCGAACAAGGAACTAAAATCAAAGGTATCAAGATTACAACAATATTAATCATTTAAAGTTTTTAGTTATCTCCGTGAGGCTAATTTTTATTCCATCACATGTCAAGAAAGAAATAATTTAAAAGAACTAGGCATAGACAAGAGTAAAACATAGGGCTACTTCAACAAAGAATGTCAAATTTTTCCTAGCATATGTGGTGTAGCTGGTATTTATATACTTGGTTAAAAATCACTTCATTTCACCTGAAGCTCAATGTGAACATGTGGAAAACAATATGTCGTAGTTTAATTATTTGTGTTTGTTTCTTGATATTACTTCGCATCAAGGAGTAAATTGTGTGCAAGCACAAGGAAAATCCAAAAAAGTAATAAATCAAATGAATGCTAAGAGTATTATAGAGAATTTATTGCTAGTCTGTGTTAGGTCCCTATATTACTAGTCTAGTCCCTTATTATGTTAGAGTATCCATCCTTATTTTTATTGTTGTACCGTTGTAACACCCATATTTTTATTATTGTGCCCTTGCATTATTACTGTTAGGTCGGCTAGGATTATATTGTGATCCATGGACTCCTATATATAGAAAGGAGGTTTTGTCATTTGTATCATTGAAGAATTGTTCATTTATTTAATGTAAAGGAGGTTTCCCCCTCGAAGTGGCTTATTTCTAAGGCGTTGATCTCTCTTTTCTTGTATTTTTGGATCTAGTTTCATAGCATTTGGTATCAAAGCTTTGTATTCTACGGTTTCGCTGCTCCAATAATTTGATCATGGAATTTTTACTGTAACTCTTTTTCTACGAAGTTTCAGAAGCTGAATTTTTTACATAGTGAAGATGAAATCCTGAGGAACTTCTTATATAAATTTCAGATCTTGGTTCGTAATATTTTTGGAGATATGATCTAAGGAAGTTAGGATTTTTTCAGGCTCTTGAATTTAACCTAAACAGGTCATCGTGGCATTTGTGCTAAACTATTTTTCTATGAAGGTTGAGAAGATGAAATATTTGAAAAGTGAAGCAAAAATCCTAAGGAGCATCATGTAAACAATTTAGATCTTGGTTCATAACATTTTCGAAGATGTTATACGTGGAACTTAGGATTTTGTTTAGGCTCCCAAGTTTCATCTAAAAGAGGTGACCGTGGGAAAATCTTCATAACTCATTCTCTGGGCATCATATTTGAAATTTGTAAAAATTGGCTGCAATTACACGGACTGTAGTTTTATTTGTATCAATTTCAGAGCCAAAGTATGAAGTAGTGACACGTGGCACACCATAAAATTTTTCCTTATTGAACTAGTCCATATTTAGTTCATAATAGTCCATTGGGAATTATTGAACTTTGCCTTGAAGAATCCAAATCAGGTCAGATCTGTGGAATTTGAAAGAAGATTCAAATGGCTACAACAAGACAACATTTTAGATATTGAATACACAAAATCACAAAAATAATTTAGTTTCAATATCAAGCTCCACAAAAGCAAGAAAAAGGTGTGTATTTGCTTTGAAATTGCATAAGTCTTGTTTGAAAAACCAGTTTGAAGTGATTCCAAGGGAATATTGAAGAATTTTTATCGGTATTGGGTTCTATAATGGCTCCCAAAAATAATTCCATATTCATTAAGCCCTCAAAAATCTATACTATGATGCATGAAGAGGAAGAATTGCAGTATGAGATATCAAAAATATGGTACCAAGTGCAACAAATTTCGATCTTACAAAGAGCAGTCAAAGATAACATAGATTGTTTAGAATAAAAGATGAAGGCTAAGTTGAATGGTTTGAAGGATCAAATGAACGATAATATGGATAATGAAGTAGAGGAAGATCACATCGAGCATCAAGATTAAGTTCTCCAACTCTCAAAGGATAACCTAAATTTTGTGAAGAATCGAATGAAACAATAGGAAGATCAACATCACAGTGAAATAATTTATGAAGCAGTCACGGAAACAAGAAATAAACAAGTAAAAAATCAATCAATTTTAGAGTATCTCAGCAAGTGGAAGAACTTTCCCGTTGAATATTCCACATGGGAGTATGAGAATTTTATACAGAAGCATCAAGAAATAATCAAGCGTTGATGACAACACTTTTTTGAAGGAGGGGGTAATGTTAGGTCCCTATATTACGAGTCTAGTCCCTTATTATGTTAGAGTAGAGCCCCTTATTGTTATTTTTGTACCCATGTAACCCCCATATTGTTATTATTGTTCCCTTACATTATTATTTTTAGGATGACTAGGATTATATTGTGACCTCATGGACTCCTATATATAGAAAGGAGGTTTTGTCATTTGCACCATCGAAGAATTGTTCATTTATGTAATGTAAAGGAGGTTGCCCACTCGAAGTGTCTTATTTCTAAGGCGTTGATATCTCTTTTCTTCTATTTTTGGATATGGTTTCTTAACAATATGATTATGGAAAGGATAAGGGAAATAGAAAGAATAAAAGTCTACATCATGGTTACATTCGAGCATGCACTCCCTTTGAATAAGAATTCGATGCAAGGGGGAACACCTTTGATTTGTATAATTGTTCATTGGCCATGCAAAATTTGAAGCATTGATGATTATGCTCATGAATTTGATGTATTGATTGCTACAACTTGTATTATGTTAACGTCCTTTGTTCTAGGCTATAAAATCTATGAATGATCTCCTTTGTAGAAGGGTTTTAGTGAATCACCCACTCCCCATGAAAAGGGTAAATTAAGAATTATATATATATATATATATTTCCATGTATCGAAAGTTATAAGTTATAAATTTTCCTTGTTAAGTTATTTATTATCAGCTTTGGAGACTCATTAAAGACATAAATGGTAGAGTATTGGCCTAAACAACATTTCCAATATATTTGAAACAATTTTGGACCTTGTGATACACCACACACACATAAAACTAAGGGGTGGTCATACAATAATTTTTGAAATGCACTTTAAGAAAATGCTGATGAATTTGAAAGATCCATGATATAGGTTTTTTCGCATAAGTGTCTTACTTGAATTTTATGTAGGAATATTCAAAAGATTGTGGATGTTTTGGGAAAATTTTATGTTTCTTACGAAGTTGGTACCCATAGTACAAGCATTTAATATCTTGAAAGACGACTTATGAAAAAAAAAATGTGAGCGAATACTTCAGGATTCTATGCAAAGGAACTTGTAATAATAACGTTTTCATCCTCTTGTCATTATTGGGAGGTTCAATAAAGTGTTACTATTGCCTTCATTGATCTTTTCCATAATATTATTGGTTTTTCTAAATGTGCACATGTCTAAAGGAGGCCATGATTCCTCCCAGAAATGAATGTTGAAAGTATTAAATGATGTCATAGATTGATGCAATGGGATAGTTAAAAAGTATACGGATACTGGAAAATGTACAAGTTTCGATGATTCAGACATGTATACGAACGAAAAATTCAGTAGTGAAGTGAATCTTGATCGTTGCAGGAACAATGAGACATTAAATAATGTCATTAGTGGACCTCTTCTGAAATTTCATTTTGAAGAAAGAATTACCCAAAAGGAAATTTTGATTCAAAATCCAAGTGAGTATTCCAATGTTTCTATTTAACATCAACAAATTTTCAATTCTTTGGATCTCTGGACCTGATTTTGGCTATGGGGCAACAAGATGAAGCATGTAATCTTATTTTAGGAGATTTAATTGATTCCTAGCATATCTCTTCTCACCATATATGTCATTTTAGTGGGAGAAAGGAGAAACATACAAGTGCAGGAATTTCTTGACAAGATTTAAATACTACAAGTCTCATAGAAATCGACGACCAATTTTTTTCATTCCCAAATTCAATGGCATGCGACGGGTTTACACACCTGAGTGTAAAGTCATGGAGGGTTGTCGTAAAATGGTTTCATCAAAAAAACTTTTCACACAATCACCGATCGTCATTGATTGTGAAACCTCCACCCTACTTTTCTGAAACCACAATAGCGCGGCGTGACAAAGTAGTATCTCGTTTCCATAAAAACCGTTCATCTTTTCATTGATGGGCACATCACTGAATAGTGGGTATCAGTAGCATAGTAGTATATTTTTTCCAATGGAACATTAATCTCGCACGTAGTACAACTCTATTTTTTACATATATATGTTTAAAAAATAGCTGATAGCCCAAATATCACGTTTTTTAACCATTTTTAAAAGTGGTGGAATTTTATTTGAAGATAACATTAAATGTTGTATATTATTATAAACAACATTTAAATATTGGAATCCTATGTGTAAAACAGTTTAGAAACGGTTTTATAGTGTGAGAAATATTAATTACATAACTAATCGGATAGTTAACTATGGAGGGAGAAATTATTAAAACAAAAAAAAATTAGAGAGAAAGGGTTCAGAATCTTGGATTCTTGTTGGTGTCGCAATGTACTAAATATCTGAAGGACCATATTAATGAAAAATAATTATAATTCTTAATTGTGAAAAAAAGTTGTAGTATGTTTTGTTTTCTTATGTTTTTTTTATTTAATTTTACATTTTCCTCTATTCTGAAATGTGTACGAGCAACAAGACAAGCTTAGATAAATACATTATATCTACCAATGTCATTGTTTGTAGTAGACGGCACCTAGTCTTTACACTAAATTTTCCTTAGTGGGTGCTCAGTCACTCCAAAAACTCATTCATCTGATAATTTCTCACTTTCTTATTTTATTCATCATTTCATTCCCTAGGTTTAATGCTTGAAATATATCCTAATCAAGATACTAAAACATTAATCTCTAAATTTCCTTCTCTCCATCCTATCAGTCGGAAGTCTACTACCCCCAAATGATGGTTATTTAAATTAGAATTTATAAGCCTTTGAATTAGATATGTTCATTGTAGATTTTAATTTTCCTATCACCAGTCAATAATTTTAAAATATTTTTTTCAATTTTAATGGAAGTCATGGGCAATGGTTCCCTTGCAGCTGTGAACTATTTCCAAGAGTCAACAAAGTTGATGGTCTAGATTTCTCTACATGGGGTTAGGGTATCTACCCTACCAAACCCTGCCAACACCATCTCATTTACATCAACATCGAAGGTGACATGGATATTTTCTCCAAGTTTCAAATCCTACTGTAATTCCGTTGCGCCCAGTGGATACATGCCCAAAATGTCACCAATAGAATCCTTCAAGCTCATTGTAGTAGAGCGACAATAAATTTTTTTACGATTTCTAAGTTTGTAAGTCTTACTATTGGGAGTTCAAGCTTGCTAATGGTTCATATATGTATACTTTTTTTTATATTTTGTTTCCATGATGCGGAACCTTCTAACTTCATTTCTATTTATTACCATGGTCACCGAGATTCCTTCCAGGGAAGGTGTTATGGTTCCTGAATATCGTTAATTAAGTCAATACCATCATTATGGAGGAAGCATGGAACTTGGTTTTCCTACCATAGCTTCCATGTAACCTCAAATGTCAATTTTTATGGTGATTTGGCTTCTTTAATTTTATATATTCTATCTATAAAACCTTTCTTATTTTTATTGCAAGGAAAATTTATTGAAAAACACCATTACATCGACTATTATAGGTAAAACCATATACCTTCAGTGTTTTAGTACTCAGTTTGCAACACGATAAATAACGACTTTTATTCCTAATCCAAGCTCAAAATTATTTTTTCAGGTATGTTTGGAAATATGGATTCAATAATAGTTGAAATGTTTCCAAAACTTCTCATTAATTTTTCCTTCCAATACAAACATGGCTTCGGTGTTTTTCTAAGTATCTTCCTATTTCTACTAGGTTGACTAATGGTGAAGATGTGGCCTCCAAACTAGTGCAACATGGAATATTTTAAAATTCTAATTCATTTAGTTTTTCCATGGTAGACTGTATGTGGAGTTAGGGATATGAATTTTGACAATAGAGGAAAAACTGTTATGCCCTATTCATTTTATATTGCCTATTTAAAAAATTGGCATGGGTATCTGTATGGATTTCCATGGCCACTCGCACAAACTATTCTGGCAGAGATTTGAAGATGTATTTCTTGTTTTATTATTACCACCTTGAATGTAACCCTACGGGGTTAGGATTTGTTATAGAAAGAACACAATGACTATATTTTGCGATAACCTTGTATACATATTTTTTTGAATAGACTCTTACAATATGTTTTTTTTAAATCAATGAAAAGTTTGGCATATTCCTACAAGGGTTTGGTTCTCAGGTCCTCCAAACTTTTATCTCGTTTTTGAAAATATGTGATAGTGGCTTCCATTACAAATTTATTGGTTTATTTATCATTTATGACAAAATATATAGTTTATTGCCATTTTTTTTTAGGATATATAGAGACAAAATTTTCTTAGTTCTCTTGAGCTAGTTAGACAAGTATTCTTGGTCACTTGTAAATATTGGGCCTATTATTTTCTTTTACTTCTGTTTATTTGGCATACACTGTTATAGTGTTAATTAATTATATCACACTTGTAATATTTAATAATTTAGACCTTATGTATTCTCTTTATGCATATAGTAAATTATGTGGTTTATGTTAGTCATATATAATTATATAATTACATCTATACTATATTTTGTTCTAGGGCTCGACACAAATTTTTTACCTAGAGGAGGATACATTCCTTTGAGGGATTTAATGGTTCAACCTAGGTTAAAAATCCCAAACCCACCCTACAATATTTGGTGACGATACTCTAATTTAATTATATATGCAAGAAAATAGAAACTATCTTTCCATTAAGACATTTTTTTTTTCCCAAACATAAATTTACTTCATGTTACTATTTTATTTTTCTTTATATAAATAGGTTTCCTTAGGTATAATTCCCTTTCATCAAATTTTATTTGACACAGCAGGATTTTTTTATTAAAAACATCTTCTTTTATTTTACTTTCACATATTACATAGGATTTTCTACTTTCTTACCTATTCCTGCCTCTTGAAAGTCTGCAATCACAATGTTAATAGAAAAATATATCTTTTGCTATATTGTGTGTAAAATTTTTATAACAACAAAACTCTACTTACATCAAGTAGAAATAATTATCCAAAATTCTTTCAGAAATAGACCAGAGGATTCCACATTCCTACCAGCCTTGAGGTGTCTTATATAGGAAGTTCCCTTGATCTATCCCTCTAAGAGGATCCTTGGACTTGTACACTCCAAAGCCTATGTAGCGTCCTACGAACGCTTTTCTTGTGTTTAGAAATATCTCTTTCCAAATTTTAAGGGTTATATAGATATTTTACTTATCTCTCATAATATATTTCTCCCCCATCCTGAATTTTTGAGGTGCTCTACAATTTTTTTTCCTAATCTCTTCTTTTATCCTTTTCCAAAAAATAAACCAAGTATTTTTCCTCCTTTTTCCACAAATAATAGAAGAGAGTTATTGTATTCTTTCTTATATTTCTCCCTATTTCCTAGGTATAACTGCTTAAATTGTTTTCCAATTGTTTTCCCTGGCTCTCATAGGTTAGTCTCTCATGTTAGTTGTCACAAAACCAATTTCCACCAAAATTTTTTATTTTTATTTATTCCATGGTTATCTTTAGGTATACTTACTTAAATTGTTTTCCTAAGCTCTTATAGGTTAGTCTCTCATGTTAGTTGTCACATAACCAATTTCCACCAAATTTTTTTTATTTTATTTATTCCAAGGTTATCCTTTCACTCTAAATATGAATGAGAGATACAATCAAAGGAGTTGTCATTTTACTTCTTTAATTTTGTTTTCTAACTTATAATAGGTGAGAGATAGAGTACCTTAAATTGTATACATATATTGAGCTTATTTTGTAGCTTAGCGTGGAATGTATACCTATCTCACTATTAACCTCAAGAAAAATGTTGTAATATAACCATTTTAGGTCCATATGTGACATGTGTTGCATTCATATTGTAAAGGCATATACTATGTGGCTCTTTGGGATTTGGTTTGAGGATTACTTGAACTTAATGTTATGAAACTCATCCATTTATATTATTATGTGCATCCATATATGTTGAAATACATGTGGTACTAAGGAAAGAGTTGATGGTTTAATGGATAACATGGTAGCCACTTGGTGATAGAGAGTTAGTCACATGCCATTGGTGCATAATATGGTCGCATGCTCTTTGTACTTGTGATTGTCGATGGTGGCGATTTACTTAATCTCATAAAAGGTACTCTATTTTATTTTTCTTAAATCTTGCTTTGTATTTCCTTCCATTAATGTCTTCTTTGGAGCCTTCCCAAATATTTACAACTTCTATCCCTTGTCCTCAACTCAAGTCATGGAGAGTGTTTTATGAATTGTAAAGTTAATGGAACACATGCAATTATATGGTTTGATTCAATTTTTTTACGTGTTTAGGTCTTGCTCTGTAGTAATGGGGTGTAACCCTACACGCGCATATTATCCCAATGAGATTCATAATTTTTCCATCTATTATATTTCTAGGTTCGATGGAATTGACCATTAGCCGACCTTTATCAACATATTGATTCTAAAATTGGTTGTACGCTATTTTATATATTTTTTAGTTAGAACCATTTAATTCGTTCACTGTTTGAGCAAGGCCTGCAACTATGAATCTCTATTATTTATTTTTCCTCCTCTTTTTATTTTTCTAATAACCCTTTAGTTAAGATTTTTTGTATTGTAATGTAAAGGAAGTGGAGCACTATGTAAAACTTCTTGTTACAAGTATATCTCACATACACCTCTATCATTTTCTTGTCCCTTTTCCCTAATTCCAATGGATATGTTTGTAATATTCCTCAATAATATGATTGTAGGTACACTTGTATCATGGAAAGGGATGAATTATATTGAAGTTCACATCATTTCCAATCACTAATTGGTGTTTTCTCTAGCATAGGTCAGTCAATATCGATTTTTTACCTTGTGGCTTCTCCTTGTTATATCAAGGCGAAATGTATTTTGGAACTTTCAACTTGTCTCTAGGTCTTATTTAGGGTTATATACAAAAACCATTCCCCCTATATAATGAGGGTTATGCAACCATGATTGACATTGATGTGGCTACTGTTAGTCCATTATCACATCCTAGGGCCTTATTTTTTTTACAATGTTCAATAAATAGAATATAAGTTGTACACTTTCGTGAATAAGGTGTCTTCGCACACCTTTTTTATATTTCTAAGAAAAAATATGGAGTGGAATCTTTTACTCTTATCAATTTTTTTTTTGAATTATAATATTTATTATTAGATATTGGGTTGATCCATTACACATTGAATGTCCCATTTTATGTTATATTTGGTTCGAGTATTTCGTATATACCTTTCTTCAAATTATTCTATGTATACCACCAGTGCGTTACTTGGTTATGTATATAACTTATAACTATCACCGAGTAGTAGTCTCAAGGACAATTTGATTTTTATTTTTATATCATCGAATATTACTCTTCAGTTATAAGGGTTGTAATGGTGTTTGAATAGTTTTAGACTTCTATGTTAATTTATGGAACATCTAGTTTTTTCTTAGTCTCTGTATATTTATACATATAATTTTCTTAAATAGTCTGTCCTTCAAACCATATACAATTGTAAAATATTTTTATTCTGCTAACACCCCAAGAAAAATGGTTAGTTTTTCTCTCTTTGTAATATCACTGCCATAAGATACGAAGAAAAAAAAAAACTCTAGTAAAATGAGGGTTGTTGAATAATTAAATATTATTAGTTATTGTATTGATATTACATGAAGAATATTCTTTTAATTCTTAAAGATAAGAAAATTACAAGAACTAATTATTAATTCGTTTATTCAGGATAATTTATATTCTTATATATAAATAAATCATATATCTAATTTGGTATATTTTATGAGATTTATAAATAATGAGTAATAATTCTAGAAAAACTATGGATAAGACATATTTTGTACATAAGGAGAAAGAAAATTTACCTTGAAAAGAAAAGCATGAGAGATTTATGGAGTGCTTTTGTGATTTAGGAAAAATCAGATTTATGGAGTGATTTATGGGTGATTTACGAAATGATTTCAAGATTTATGATCTGAAATAGATCTGAAATAATACTGAAGTAGAAATGAAAATTTCCCAACAATGAACTTATTGTTAACTCAATCTCTTAGTGTGGAATACTAAAGGACATAAATTGATTTTATGACTTAAACCAGAACTTAAGAATCATATTAAACATGAATTTGCAGCAAAGAATAGAGATAGAAGACATCAAACGTTGATTATGGAGTTTGTCCCTGGTGGACTACGTCTCGAGGTCCACATTCAAGATGGGCATCCATTTTATTAAGGATTTATTAAAGGAATTATTTACACATAAATACACCAGACTGACATGCTTGCAGGCATCTATAGTCTCTTTCAACTGAAATCTCTCTCTCCAAGCTTTCCAACGCATATCTCAGTTCCTAATTCTACCTCCGGATGACCAAGATACACTAAAAATGAAACTGCCTCTCTCTTATAGAATCTGAGCAAGTCTTAAAAATCACTCCTCCTCCATCATGGTTTAATGGCGAAGGTTAAAAACATTTTAGGTCCATTCTCAACCACTTGGGTGAAAAATTGGCGTATGGTTGAGTGTATTAGCTCTTGGTTGAATATAAGTGTAAAAATTAGGGATTATTTACATGGTGTATATATTAAGAATAGCACATATTTAACAATAAAAACCCAAAGCAGACTTTATGTTAAAAGTAGACCCTTACGGTCTGCAAACTGTGGAGATTGGAGGATAGATACATGTGATAGCTCTCGCAGTCAAACTACTCACTGCCACCTTGCAGTTAGATTCAGGCGCTTATGGAAAACGATAGTCGACCTCATCCATGTGAAAGCTTTACCTATGACAGTTGTGCTCAACTTCTGGTGGTCAGCTCCACAAAATGGACATTTAATGTTGCAATTGCGTTCACATGTCACTTCCTGACAGTGTTTTCCACTGTGCTCAAGCTCCCCACATGATTAGAATGTGTATAATATATATTTGATAATATATGGCTTGTGAAATGGGTCTTTTACATATAGTCTGATAGGTTACAACATATGTTCCAAAACATAGTTTTATACCATTGCATTACATGTTTTTTAGGACCATGCGCTTATGTCTTTAGGTTTTCCACCATATTTTTGACTTGGGCCTTAATGAATTAGGATTACCACTTAGGTGTATGACCTTAGAATATTTATTACATAGAATTTTAACCTTAGATTATGAACCATAGTTTTACATTATTACATTACAATTTTTCCACACCATGAAATCACCATGACGAAGTAACTCTCATTGAAAAAACAAGGGAGCCGAAGAACTAAAGATGAACTGGACTTAACTGTCAATTTGAACTGATGTAAGATCCTCCTAGATCAATCCTCTCCACTTGAAATATTTTGGACCAAATTTTTTTTTATTTAAGTAGATATAAGGTGAGGTTACAACTCCCTCACTCTTCCAATCTCCATCCACCTCCCCTTGCTTGGATTCATGCCCTTGAATCCCACTTGAAGATATTAAAAATATCAATGCCTTGAAGAGTGAACCTCCCTGTCCAAGATGGTATCTTCCTGCAACTCATTCATATAATCAAGTGCCAAATCATCAATAGTAGGAATCCTTGTATCTCCCTCTGGATCAATGATCATTAGAGGTTCATACAAATTTATATTTTCTACATTTACCACTAAATAAATGAAGCATGTAAGGAGGTAAATCTAACCAGAATTCATTATTTCCAATCTTTCCCACAATATTGAAATGACCATACCTGATGGGTTTCAGTTTCTTACCTTCACCTTTCAACCTGTCTTTAATGATATAAAACCATACCTGATCACCGACCTGAAAATTATGATCTACTCGATGCTTGTCATGGAGCATTTTGTACTTAGCCTGACTCTTCTCTAACTGATCTTGCACTGCTTTATCTATCTGGTGTATCAGTTGCATGAACTTAACTGCCTTGTTCAAATCGTCATGTCCATCAAATTTATCTTCTTCACCAAACATGAAATCCATTAGTGACTTTGGTAGATACCCGAAATTTTCTTCAAATGGTGATCTATTACTCAAAGGATGTAAGGCTCGCATGTAATCATGCTTCACATGAGGTAAAGGTTCATACCATAACTTAGGATGTTTATTGCAGTAACCTCGAAGAATATGTACCACTATCTTGTTCAACACTTTTGTCTATTTATCAGTCTGTGGGTGAAAAGGTGTGCTCTTCTTTAGCTTTGTGTCCATGTGTCCCCACAAAGTGGACCAAAACTCTCCTACAAATTGGGTGTCTCAATCAGAAATAATGGAAGTAGGTAACCCAAAATAAACCCATACTTGCTGAAAGAACATCTGTACAGTCTCTTCAACAATCACTTTCTTTTTTCATGGAACAAGAATGGACATCTTGCTGAAATGATAAACCATGAAATACATGTAATCATGCCCTCTCCTGGACATAGGAACTCCTCCAAAAAATTCCATTGAAATGTTTCCCCACGGTCGCAAAGGAACTAAAAGTAGCATATACAAACTAATCTTTCGATTGCTTGGCTTGCTTCTCGAACACATAACACATCCTTTAATGTACTTAACAATTGTTTCATACATGCGAGGCTACTAAAAACACCTTTGAATTTGCGCCATTATCTTACTTACAATAAAATTTCTTGAAATGCGAGAAGAATGTGCTTCTCGAATAACGTGGACCCTTTCCATTTGTGGAATGAAAAAATTACCCAGACGATATAACAACCTATCATGAACATTAAAATTGACTTCTTCCACATGAGTACCATGAGTTAGTGATTCATAAATATATTTGTAATCAACATCTGTACTATATTTCTATAAACAAATTTCAACTTTTAAAGAACTATTCTATAGCACTATTGAAGCATTCAAAGATGGTCTAGACAACATATCAGTTACTTTATTTTTTACAGCTTTATTGTACTTAATTACTAAGTTAAATTGCAAAAGAAATCCCATCCACCAATAATTGAAAAAATTTTGCAACTTAGTCTCAGAGTGAAGGTATTGAAGTGGTATTTCCTTAGAAAAAGTTTCAGAATTAAAATGAATAAGTTTCCCTTTTTGAATTAAAGCTACAGCCATTTCATAACCACTAGCATTTGTTTTGATTTCAAATGGTTGTTGAAGATATGGTAAAGCTAAAATTGGTGTTGTGACAATTTTTAGCTTAAGTGTATGAAAATATTTTTATTGTTTCCCTCCCCACCGAAAGGAAGCTTTAGAACTTGTTAAAGCATGTAACGGTGATGCAATAAAAGAAAACAGAGAAATGAATTTTCTCTGATATTGGACTGCACCTAGAAAACTCCTAACTTCAGTCACATTATGTGGTCTTGGACACTTAACAATCACATCGATTTTAGCTAGATCTATTTTCCAATGACCACCTCCAACTATGTAACCAATATAAATTAATGATTTTTTCCCAAAATCACAATTGGACACTTTAAGGTACAATATTTCCCTTTTCAACACTTTGAAGAACTGTTTAAGATGCCTAACATGCTCTTCCATACTGGAGCTAAAAAGTAGGATATCATCTAAGTAGATTATGACATATTTGTTAATGTATGTAAAAAATACATCATTCATAACCGAAATGGAAGTTGTTGGAGCATTACACAAACCAAAAGGCATCACTAACCATTCGAATAGTCTCTGCCTAGTTTTAAATGAAATTTTCCATATTTCATTTTATGCAATCCAAATTTGATGATACCCACTACGCAAATCCAACTTAGTGAAATAGACAGAATCAAGTAAATCATCTATCATGGGAGGAGGATACCTATTCTTGATTGTTATTTTGTTTAAGGACCTAAAGTTGACATACGTTCTCCATGTCTCGTCTTTATTAGGAACAAAAATTATGGGTGAACCACATGGAGATGAACTGGGTTGAATGAAACATTTTTCAACCAGTTGTAGGATTTGTTTCCTTATTTCTTCATTCTCTAAGGCTGACATGTGATGCATTATGACACTAGGAAGAGGGGAATTAGATATCAATTGTATTTCATGTTGAATTTCCCATTGAGGAGGAAATTTTTTGGGTTATTTAAATAGAATTTGAAAATAATCTACCACTTTAGCCAAACTATCTTTAAACTAAGATTAAAAGCTTAAAAAAGCATCATATTTATTGTTAGTTACAACCATGAGTACATATCTCTTACATGAACTTATTAGTCTCTTAATCTGATTAGCAGTAACTAAATCCAAGTGTGTTTTGATTTTATGTGCCCTTTAAATGTATTCAATCACATATTTATTAAGATGATATTTATGTTCTTTCCTATAAAACACAACATCATGATCATAGAGATAAGGACTTCCTAGCACTACTCTACATATGTCTAATGACATCACGTCTAAATCCACTTCATCAATGTAATTAAATTTGATGGAAAATTTTAAACAACATTCATTTGTGACATTAATCTGAGTATTTTCCTTTAGTCAACCTAATGGGTATGGTCTTGGATGATTCTATCTCTCCAAACCCAATTTCTTAACTAATTCTCCAGATATTAAATTTTCCTATGATCCACTGTCAAATAATGTATCTATTTTTTTGTGCTTAGAATTTACCCTTATGTGAAATAACTCAACTCTTTTATCTTCATATAGATGATTTACATTTGAAGAATATGTAGAAGTATTAGAACTTGAAGTAGTGTCAGAAATTTTACCTGTCGAAAGCATTACTGTTATTTTCTTTTCACCAACTGAGTCGGAGTCCAAATCTTGTTGGATTGTTGTATTAGCCTTATTTTCACCTTTATTTTTCTGGAAATTCTTTGGTCTGAGTACTGGGTGAATTTTCCAATATTTGGCTTCATCGTGTTTGATCCTCTGGCAGTGATTAAAAGTAGGTATTTCACATTCCTCCTAAGTTGTCGTTGTTTTCTTTCCCTTCGAACTGCTCTTCCTCTTGTTTTGTTCGGAATCCTTGATTTCCAATGTTTCGGATGATTTCTGTGAAAAATTGAATGGTCTACCACCTGATTCAATATCTATGGTTTGAATACACACATCATTAAGGTGATTAGGACTAAAAATCAGTAACGTATGTTGTAAATATGAGTGAAAAATGGAAATGTACTTTAATAAAGTTTCACTTATATCCAACGAAATACGAAGAGCCAAAGATTTATTCCTGAAATCCTAAATAAATTCCTGAACATTTTTCCCTATACCTTGTCGCAAATGCTGCCAATAAATAACAAGTTACTGCATGTATCCCAAAGGATAAAATTGTTTTCTAAGAGCTTTTAAGAACTTAGACCATGAAGGGATGACTTTACCTTTCTAATTTAAATCTACCTGCTCTTTACTTTCCCACTAGATTAAAGTTCTTTCCCCCATTCTAAGAGTAGCTAAGTGAATTTGTTTTCTTTCATTAGAAATATTTTTAATTCTACAATACACTTCTAACTGTTTAATATAGTTATCTAGGTTTTCACGATTCATTTCACGATCATAAATAGGTAGTTAAAATTTCACATCAAGTTTCAAAAGGGATGATTCCTAAGGTTTCTTTTCTATTTTAGAATCTGAACTAGAAGAAGAAGAATAAGAAGAATATTATGAAGATGATGGAGGAGAAGGAAGTTTATCATCTTTTCATTTTCCCTTGTCCTTCTTCGATGCCCTTGAAGAAGAAGATGCATCTATCGCATTATTATATTCATACAGATATCCTAACATCCGTTGCATTGTCAAAACATTTATTGAATCTATTCTTCACCTATGACCTTCACTTCAAGATTTTCACCTGCATTGGATCCTCCCATTGTCGATCCTTGTGCGACTTTCCACTTTCCAACTTCTGAGTATATCTCCGCGAGTGTTCCTTCTCCATGTTGCAACCTTGACCTAGCTAACATTTAATGGAAAAAATAATACAACAAAACCATATCTGATACAAAAAATATGATATGAAATAGATCTGAAATAACACTGAAGTTGAACTGAATATTTGCTAACATTGAATTGATCACTAACTCAATCTCTTAGTGTGGAACACTAAAGGAAATAAATTGATTTAATTATTTAAACCAAAACTTAAGAAGCATATTAAACACTATTTTTTATCGAAGGACACAAATATAACACAAAAAACATTGATCACGGAGTTCGTCCCTAGTGGACTATGTATCCAGTTTCTCTTTCAAGATGGACGTTTGTTTTATAAGCGTTCATCCAAGCAAGTATTAAAATCTAAATACACTATAATTAACAGGATTTCAGGAACCTTTGGTCTCTTTAAACATAAATATTTCTCTCCTAGATTTCGAACACCTGTCTTAGTTCCCCATTCTGCCTCTGAAGGACCAAGATATGCTGAAAACAAAATCGTCTCTCTCTTACGGAATCTGAACGACTCTTCAAAATTACTCCTCCTCCATCATGGTTCAATGGCTAAGGTTAGAGAGCACTACATGTTCATTCTAGACCTCTTGGGTCCAAAATTGGCATATGGTTGAGTGTATTTTCTCTCGGTCTAGTATAAGTGTAACACTTAGGGATTAGTTACATGGTGGATATATTAAGCATAGCGCATATTTAACAATAAAAGCCAAAAACATACTTTATGTTAAAAATAGAACCTGATGGTCTCCAAACGGCAGATATTGGCTGACAACTACATGTGATAGCTCTGGCTGTCAAAATACTAACTGCCACCTTGTAGTTAGGTTGTGGCGGTTCTGCCAAACATCCATCGACTTCATCCATATGACAGCTTTACCTCTGATGGTTGTGGTCAACTTCCCATGGTCAAATCCACAAAATACATGTTTAATGTTGCAACTACGTTCACATGTCAACTCTCGATGGTCTTCTCTATTTTGGTCAAGCTCCCCACGCGGTTAGAATTTATAACAACTCCACTTACCCAAAACAATTTTTTTTTTCTATTTATATCATGATTGTTATTTTTTCATCAACGACATTAATATTCTTCATCATAATTCGACGTATCTCTTTAATTGTACCTTCTGTTGTTCAAGTTTCTCTAACAACTTATGTTTTCATACACAATATTTTTTTGTGATTATTGATCCTTTGACCCTGTTAAAGATTTCTCAATTTACTTGCATGAGTGACTATTCTTGAGGACAGTCCCTCACTATCTTACTATTGTTATAATAAAATTATTATTTTTCTATTAATTTCTTCCTTTATCATCGTATGCTTATTTTAGAATTTTTTTCTAACATAACACTTTATTTTATATCTTAGAATATTTAATTATATTCTAAGATTCCATTTTTCCCATCATATAGATTTTGTTCATCCCATACTCCACTTATACCCTATAGTTCAACCTTTAATAATTCAAAAGAGTTAACATTATAGTTATTAATCCATAATTGAACCTAAAGCATCAAATCAAATTTGTGAATTATATCTCTTTAACCCTTATCAAAGGATAGAAATAATGATATTAATGAATTTTGTATGCTCTTCCACTATATCGCTAATACTTTCACCTTGGAATACAATTCTAAATCTTTATTACATTGTGAATATATTACGGGAATATATTTTGGCTTAACCAAATTCGAATTTCTTATCGGGAATTCATATTATCCCTACATTGATGAGAATTTTTTTAACATGTAGTCATCATTATACATACTTAGGGTATGAAATGAATTCCTATTTTAACTTGTCACATTATATATATATATATATATATTTTTTGTTTGATTACTCACTTAGGAATGCATATTACAACATTCGAATTTAATATATATATTAATATAGAAACTTATAATTACTATATTTATATCTCTCAATAATTTTTGTGATTTGGATTTATGGTAGCCATATCTTAAGGACACAGGTTTAACTCATTTCTCTATTTAACAAGTCACTTATTAATGACTGTACTCTTGATAATTAACTAAGTCACATGGGTTTTGGGATATATTGATACACCTATGTTTTGTGTTCTTTACACGTCTACGGTCAAGATGAAATCATATACCTGCTTGGGTTATTTCGAATAATTACCCTCCTTTCCAATTTTCATTTTCATTTTGTGCCTTTCCAGAAACCCTCGGCTCTCGTTTTCCACCCAGTCCATCGATTTGGTTGCAGGATATGCTTTTATATCAAGATAATACGTCTTCCTTAAAGTAACGCTGTATTATTTTAACAATTATGCTATCGTTTTGTTGTTCTGCCTTTACATAATTTTTCTTCATTTTTATTTGTTTTCAATTTCGTTCTACAACTAACATATTCTCGTTTTAACGATTGCAGGATTTTGTTTTGAGTAGGGTTATTTTCATTCTCCTCCTTCACGGCATCCATATGATGTGAGGTAACTTCTGTTTTATAGTGTCCAGGTAAGGATTGGAACCCTCCTGAATTTTAATGCTATTTCTTTTGTATCCATACAAAGCAGTGACTATAAATTTATACATCTTCATCGTAATTTTTATACCCTACTTTTCCTTTTGTATTTTCCTGAAGAGTTTTAGTAAATTAAATATTTGTTTAGATATTTCTATTAGCTTAGTCAAATCCTTATGAAATTGAGTTCGGCTAATAATTTTTTGTTTATATATATATATATAGACACACACACACACACAACCGAGGGTTTTCCGCTGTCATGACTTCCTCTGTATTTTATTACCGTGCCCAATTAATTTATTTTAATTTTAATTTTTCATTTATCATTTTGTGCAGAGATATGAATATTGTGGTTTCAGTTCAATTTAATCTCAACAACCGAGGGTTTTTTCCTGTCATGACTTCCTCTCTATTTTATTACCGTGCCCAATTAATTTATTTTAATTTTAATTTTTCATTTATCATTTTGTGCAGAGATTTGAATATTGTGGTTTCGGTTCAATTTAATCTCTGTTATTAGGTTACTGGAGAGAATATTGTTAGTTTAATTTAGAGGAAAAATATAGTTTGGTTTCCCTTTATATTGTGCTTAGCTCCCTTACTAATTCTTCTACCATCGAATTCATATTTGTAATGGAAACCTCTATAATTAATTTAGATATTGGAAATTGATGTTTCCAGAATGACAACTTTCATTCTCAACATGTATTATTCAAATTGATTTATTTTTTGTCTACTATGAATACATTTTTGACTTTCTTCATTCAATGAGGATAAGCTTCGACTACAGTCGCTCTTCCTTCATGAAAGTCAACTCTTGAAATTTTATATTAACCCTCCTTCAAGGAACTGAGTTTGATTTTGTTTATACAATTAACTTCTAGAAAATTATACTGATTCATATTATTGACATTCCTCTTAATTGGAATTTCGTCATATTTAATTTTATATGGCAATATCATTATAGTGTTATAGATTTTCCTTTTTTGTTGAATTTGTCAAAATTTTTATTTACAAATATATATTGAATTTTTTCTTAAAATAATATCTTATTTTATTACTTTCCTAAAATTAATAAAATATTGATTTGTAGAGGGACTCATTGTTCATCTACTGAGTTCATCATCAGATGCTCAGTGATTGTTATGGTGATGAGAGAAAAGGTAATTTCCTTTTTCTCTCTTCACATTGTTTCCACTTTAAACTTCTACACAATTTAATACATGAGCTTATATTTTTATCTTGTATATGTACAGAACTGGTTTTCGTTTTTAAAGTTAAAAAATTAAGGTAAATTTCTTATTTCAATTTCCCTTGTCAATTATTTATATGTTATTAAATTATTTTAATGAACATATATATAAATATACTAAGTCTAGTATATATTGTTCTATGTAGGTATTCCACTATTATCAATTCACAATTCCTCAGATTACATGGTGCTTCTATCAATTCGACCAAACAACTCTGCCAATTCTTGACAATAAAATTGTCTTTCTATATGTATAGGTTGGTCCATATCATCTAAAGAATTCAATCTCCTGAATTCAAATATACTCTCAGATTTAACGTTCTGTTGTAGTTAATTGATGATGATGATGATGATGATGATGATGATGATGATGGTTAACGTCCAATGAGACCAAACTTTGGTCTATCGGACCTATAATTTTCTTAGTTCCTAATTGTATGGCTTCTCGTCTTTCTTGAAAATATTGGAGTTGTAGTTTTCTTTTTCTTCTCTACGGTCTTCCAACTTCCTTTATCTTGCACCTCCTTCATCTCTTCTGATTCTTGGGACACTCATGGATTATCTTTGGGATCTGGGAGATCTTCTTCAATGTTAAATGAAGATTTCTTTTGCGCAGTATTCAAATCCTCATAATTTTTGGTGCTTGAGGGGCTGACGAATTTGTTTTTTTTTTGTTGGGCAGGGCTTTCCCCCTGTTTGTCTTGAGGGTTGTTTCTTTCTTTCCTGATTTATTGCGATTCAGAGTTTTCTAGAGAGTATTATTCCTTGATGATAGTATAATTTTCCTTTTGTGCTCCATCCCACCATGTAGATCTATGGTGATTATTTCTAGCAGAATTTTTTTGGGAGACTTTTGGGCAATTTTTGGCTAGATGGGCAGTTTCAAAGCAGGATCGACATCTGAAGAGGACACTTTCATAGTCAATTTTTTGGTTCCATACACATTCTTTGGTTGTTAGGATTATTTCAGCTCAGAATCTGGTGCTGAAGTCCATTTCTACACAGATGCGTGCATAGGTGGTTCTAACATATACCTCTCTTTCTAGGCACCGGTAGTAAAATTTCCCAATTGCATTTATAGTTCCTTTTAGCAAGGATATATTCCAGAGATGCAAAGGTAGGTTTGGAAATATAACCCAAATTGGTTCTGAGGTTATGACTGTTGTTGAGGGATCGAATGATGGGTTCCATGGCTTCATGAATAGGCCAGAATTTTCCCAAAACCAAGGGCTGGAATGTAAAATGAATTGTATTCTTTTAGAGTTTTCAAAATATACTATAAAGAAACCCTTAGCACAGGGGTAGATATTAATTTCGTCAGAAATTATAGGCTTCCATACATCTGAAACCCAACTGTGAAGAGCTATCAGCCGCGGCCAAAATCCATTAAATCGGTAGATTAAGGTACTTTTAGAAAAATTCAAGGCCTCATCCAATGAGGCCTTGACCACCTACACAGTGGGAGTTGGGGCTTCAATGAAAAAATGGGTAGGAGCTTGACTCTCAGAGGCAAACAAAATTAGGTTGGAAATTATCTTCGCGAAGCTGGGAGCCATACTTGGAACCCATAGATCGTAAGATATGTTGACCCTGTTTGATGGAGAAGAAGATATCTCCACGCCCGTCTCTCATTGGAAGCAACGAATCCAAGCATCTTGGTAGCTATAGAAGCAGGAGGCTTCAGTGAAATAGAGCAGGTAACTTGAGACAAACCTGCAGAAGTAATTAAACCTAGTTGTTCTGTCTCTCAAAAGAGATGTGTACCAGTCTCTCAGCAGCAACAACAAATCCAAGATGCAGAAGAGACCTGCAATGTAACACTGAGCCTGCGAAGAATGCAGAAGATGCAGAAGAAATGATCTGTGAAGAATGTGGAAGATGCGGAAGAGATGATCCATCTCTCAGCGGTAGCAACGAATCCAAGATGCTGAAGGGACTTGCAATGTAACACCGAACCTGCGAAGAATGCGGAAGATGCGGAAGAAATGATCAATCTCTCAGCGCCAACAAGGAATCCAAGATGTGGAAGAGACCTGCAATGTAGCACCGAACCTACAAAAACTGTTGAAGATGCAAAAGAAATGATGTGAAAAAATTAATATTTTTGAATAACTATGTAGGACTATGGAATTTGGCAATAATTTATAAAAAAAATTAATAGGATTTCTATCGTGAATAATATAATGTTAATGTTGAAATTGTAATGACACATCGTCATTATTATCATTATTTTGAAATATATTGCTTTACTTCATCACGATAGATTGTTCTTGTACTATCCTCTACTACTTTATGCTATATATCATTTTTACATTTCTATGTCAATGAAAGAATGAATGTATATAAGTAACCCTCTGGTTACTATGTAGTTGAATGTTTATTCTATTTTTGTGTAATCATGTTTACTAAGAGAAGGATAATTTTCTCTTTCTGTACATATTTTTATGTTAAATGGTTTTATTACATGATTATTAAATACACTATTTTTCCTTATTTCCACATGTATTTATATATAATTTATGTGTATAAATTCTATATGTTCACAACCTAACCTCAGATTTAAACTCTATTAATGGGGTTAAAACATTCTAAGTTTTGGTTTATTACTGCAACTATCTATGTAACTATTCAGATTGAATATATTTAATATAGTTGGTTTCTGTTAAATAAATAAGACAGTCTAAATCGAATTTATACATAAATTAATAATTCAGAGAAGCTAACTTCCTTACCTAATTCAATCTCTTCTAATTGAATCATAGTTCCATACAGAAAGATAAATTCTAACTTTCATAAATGAACACTTATTACTCTAACTTTCGTTACCACCACAATTCATAATATAGAATTAAATTACTTGTGCATAACAATTTTGGTAAGACTATTTTCCACCCAACCTTGATCTTTCGCACCATAGCTTCCCCCGAGCAAAGGCCAATTCCTCCAAAGTGTAGACAATCTCTTTTCTACCTAGGAATGGATTATTTAAGCTTTCTTTCCCTTCAACATGTTTCCATGACTGTGTCCAGTTAGTCAGGATGTTGTTTTCCTTTTTACGTAGGATTTCCTTTTATTTTTTCCACAAAAGTACTTTAAACTATCTTTGTCCTCTTCCTAGTTTTATTTCACCTCTTCTTAGTAAATTTACACTTTACTGAGGTACATTTTAGATTTTTATCTCCAATATTATATTTTTCATTTATTTTATTTTCTCTAGGGATTTATGGAGAATCTGGGAAAGTATTTGGATTTGATTCCATCTTCATGGACTTGAATCCCGATCTCCAATATAGTCTAGTATTTGCACAATAATTTAAATTCCACATTTATTAAAATTAAAAATGCAATATGTCCACAATAATAAAAGGAGTAAAAATAGGGATATTAAATATTGCCCCCTCTAAAATGAAACACCGTTCTTAGTGTTGCAAAATATCATTTCACTTTTCAAACTGTGATGGATATCTTTCCTTCATTTTGTCTTCTCGCTCCCAAGTAGCTTCTTTAGGTGAAAAGTGTCTCCACTTCCTTTTCACCCTAGCTACTGTCATATTCCAGAGCTCGATTTCTTCCCATGGTATTATACGAAGGGGCTCTGGAAGAAATTCCCCTTCACTTTCCACTTGTATCACAGTCTATTCAATTACATGTGTAGGATCATGTACATAATTTTTCGATAAGGAAACATGAAAAACATTGTGAACCTTAATGTGACTAGCTAGAGCCAATTTAGAAGCTACTCGCCCCACTCTTTCTAGAACTTCAAATGGTTCATAGTAGTGTGCTGCTAATTTAGCACAACTACCAGTATCTAAAGTAATTTTTTTAGGCTTAATACTCAAGTAAAGGTGGTCTCCAACTTTGAATTCTCTATGAATTCTCCTTTTGTATGCATAACTCTTTTGTCTATCTTGAGTTTTTTTAATATTTTGTGAAATTTTCGTCACAGTTCTTTCCATCTCTTGCAATGCACCTGGTCCAAGAATTAACTTATCTTCTAGGTGACTCCAACTAATCGACATGTGGCATTTTGTGCCATAAAATGCTTCAAAAGAACTCATCTTTATGGAAGCTTGATAACTATTATTATATGCAAATTCTTCTAGATTCACAAAATATTCCCATCTTGTAGGTATATCAATAACATACATGCGTAACAAGTCTTCTAAAATCTGGTTTTCCCTTTCAGTTTGTCCATCTGTTTGAGGATGGTATGTGGTACTAAAGTTCAATTTGGTACCCATTCCTCCAAACAGAGTCTTCCAAAAGGTTGAAGTAATCTTTGCATCCCCGTTTGATAAAATCATTTTAGGAATACCATGTAGTTTCACAATTTATTTCATGAATACATTAGCTACATGAGATGTACCAAAATTAGATTGCACTGGTAAAAAGTGTGCAGCTTTAATCAATGTGTCTACAACCACCATTATAGAATCATCTTGGTATTTAGTTCTAGGAAATACAATGATAAACTCTATGGAAACCATTTCCCATTTCAATTCTGGAATAGTTAAAGTATTCACCAATCCTGTTGGATGCTGGTGTTCCACTTTTACCTCCTGGCATTCCAGACATCTAGCTAGATACTCCCCCACATCTTTCTTCATTCCTGGCTAGACCATGTTCTTTCTGAATGCTAAAATTTGTTTTTGATTACCAGGATGTCCTACATAAGGTCATTTGTGATACTCATCTAAAATTTATTATTTTAATGAGGTCACATTTGGAATATACAATCTATTTTTATAATAAATTAGCCCCTTCTAATTCTGAGTATATCCTAATCAGTGTTCAATTTTTCTTGTATTTTCTCATAGTTTGGATCTTGACTAAACACTTCTTGTATCAATCCTTCTATGTCAAATTTTACACTACTTCTAACACTATTCAAAATTTGATGAACATTCCTACTCAAAGCATCTACAATATTATTTTCCTTTCCTTTAATATGTTTGATTTCCATTTGAAACTCACTAAGGAAACACAACCATCTATCTTGTATGGCATTTAAATCAGGTTGTGTGAAAAAATATTTCAAAATTATATGATTTGTCATCAGTATAAACTTCTTTCCTAATAGATAATGTCTCCACGTCTTCAAAGCATGTATCACAGAAGCTAATTCTAAGTCATATACAGTGTAATTGTGTTCATTCTTCTTTAATTTTCTTGATTCATATGCTATGAATGAATTTTCTTGTAATAATACTCCTAATGCCTCTGCGTATCGATCTGCACATACTACAAATTATTTTTTTGGATGAAGAATTTTTAATTGTTCAAAACTATGTTGACACTTATCTTTCCACTCAAAATTTACTCCCTTTTTCTGTAAAGAAGTAATAGGATATGTTAAGGTGGAAAATCCTTCTAAAAATCTCCAATAGGATCTAGCGATACCCGTAAATAATATTATGGCTGGGTCATGAGTAGCGACAGGCCAATTGATCCAGAAGGACCTTCACACATGAATAGAGCTTTGCACCATGTTGATTTGAAGTTGGTGACAAGTATTTAAGTCGGTGAAATTATTCTTATGCATTTAATTATGCATTTTATTAAACCCATGCATTATTTATATAAATGATTAATATTTGTGAGAGAAAATTTGTCTCACATATTATTAATTTAATATAATTAGGCAAATTGGTTTTTATCTAAGAAACCACCTCACACAAATTCTCTGTTTTTCTCAATTAGGTTGACAGAATCAAGGACGTGGTTGAAGAGTCTTTAGGTGGTTTTGATACTTTTCCCAATTATGAGCCTGCGATAGTTGGAGTTCCGAATTTCATGGACTTTGTTTTTCCTTCCTTGTAGTTAGGCCCTACAATTTTGGGTCTTATAATTACTGCTCCTTGGTGGAGAGTGGGTGAGAAAAAATATATATATTCCTTATGTAAGACATGAGAAGGGAAGAGAAGAAACGAGGAAATAATTATATATTAAGAGCCATAGTGCTTCTCTAATTCTTAGCCATAGAGCTTGGATGTAAGAAAGCTTACTTTGAAGAAGGAATATATAAGATTTGCATTCCAGTTGAATCAGATCCAAAGATGTAGCCCTAGAGAGTTTGAGGGGTGAACTCTGTTACTAATTGGTTGTCTCCCTCTTACTTACATATTAGTGCTTCTTCATATGTTATCTTCATTTATTTATGTTTGTGTTTTTATGCACTATAATCGATGGAATAAAATGCTCATTTAAACTAGATAATACATATTCAATTAAAAGATCTTCATACCGCACATGATGGTTAGAGTAGTACTCGACCAGTGATCATATCACCAATCCATGATACCGTGTATTTTATCTGGGTCTTTTGCCAATCCATCCTCTGAAATTACATGACCCGAGTACTGAATTTTTTCCTTGAAAAATTCACACTTCTTGAGTTTGGAATATAACTTATGTTCTCAAAGTGTTTGTAAGACAATTCTGAGGTGTTATTTGTGTTTTTGCTTCACTTTTGGAATATACTAGAATGTCATCAATGAACACTAAAAAAAACTTGTCTAGATACTTGTGTAACACATTATTCATTAAACACATGAATGTAGTAGGTGCATTATTCAATCCAAAAGGTAGAACTACAAATTCATAGTGTCCACATCTAGTCCTGAATGTTGTTTTATTGATGTCCTCATATTTTATTCTTAGTTGATGATATCATGTTATTAAATCAATATTTGGGAAGATAGTAGCTCCTCTCACTTGATAAAATAAGTCATCTATTCTAGGTAGGGAATATTTGTTCTTTATGGTCAATATATTAAGTTGTTCATAGTCTATACACATCCTAAATGTGCCATCCTTATTTTTAACAAATAGTCCAGGTGATCCCAAAGGAGACACACTTGGTATAATGTAGCCTCTATCTAATAACTCTTGTAGTTGCAGTTTTAGTTCTAACAACTGAGGAGTACTCATTCTGTATGGTGCTCCAGAAACAGGTGTAGCTCCTAGTACTAAATCAATTGAGAAGTCAATTTCTCTTTTAGGGGGTAGATGGGGAATTTCCTCTGGGAATACATCTTCAAAATCTCTAATTACTGGTAAATTTTCTACAGCTTCTTTTTCAGTTTGTTGTCCCAATTCCGCTACTTGTATAGCATACACTTCACAGCCTTTTCTTGTTGTCCTTTTTAACCGTAGTGCAGAAATATGTCTAATTGATATGGGACTTGGTTTTCATTTCACTATCACTGGTTTTCCCTCACGATTTATAGAGTGAACTGTTTTATCTAAGAAATTAACTATTGTTTTTTGTTTCTCTAACCAATCCATTCCCACTAACACATAATATGATCCTAGAGGCAAAATATTTAAATTTAGTTCAGTTTCATACCCATTTAAATTGACAGTAATCTTTGGAGATTTATGGGTCACTTTTCTTTTTTTTCCAGTACCTAACTGAACTAACCATGCTTGCTGAATTTTTTCGGATTTTAGTTTTCACTTTTCCACCATCTGAGGACTTATATAGCTTAAATTTTCTCCTGGATCTATCAATACAGAAAAAGTTGTTTAGCAATCATACCTTCAATTTTGGTCATGGTTAATTGGTTTTAAGCTTGGTGATCCTCAAGTGTATCATTGATCCTTGAAATATTTCTAGCAACATCATTTACAATAGTCACATCTCTTAACACTTGAATTTTTTGAACTATTCTATGAGGATAGTCACGTAATAAGAGAGGTTCTCCACAACCCCAACACTTTAATGGTTCCTTGAATTTTATAGCCACTTCATTTTTGTTGTTTACATCCATCTATTTAGATCCAGTCTATGATTATGCTGGTTGATTTTCTCCAGTTTTGTTAAACTTCTTCCTCTGGTGGTTTTTTGCAATTTTTTTCAAGTATGCTGGTTTTACTCTTTTTCCACTAGAATCACCTTTCCATTTTTTGTTTTTCTTCCAATTTTTTAGCTGATCATTTCTTCCTTTGAACAGATAATAACATAGTCCTTCTTTGCAAACCACTTCATCCATTATCTTGGGATTATCAAATTCTATTCTCTCCTTATAGATAGTAGGTAGGTAGTTTGAAAATAATTGTACTTTGGCCTTTTCCTCTTTGATATAAGGCACATAGGGAAGAAGGTTAGTGAATTTGGTAAAAAAATCATTAATAGTGAGTCGTCCCAATCTCAATTCATGAAACTCTTTGTCTTTGTCATCATAATATCTCTCATTTAGATATCTAGATTTGAATTTAGTTTGAAAGTCTCCCCAAGTAGCAATTTTATGATCTAGTACAAGTACCATTTTGGTTTCTTCCCACCACAAGGTAGCTTTACCCTATAGTTGTTAAAAAACCAATATGGCTTTCAGGTTACTTCCATATTCATAGAATTGAAAGTATTTACCATGTTCAGAAGCCAAGCTTCTGCATCTTCCTCCTTTTCACCATCATAAGTGGGAGGTTTAATTTTTCATAATTCTCCTTGCAACTCCTTTTCTTTCTGAATTTTTTTCCATCTGCTTCAGCATCCTTAGATAATTCTTATTTGATTTCAGCTTCTTTTCTCTTTCTTCTAGGGTCTTCACTTTTGGGACTAGACCTTGAGGTTAATTCCGTAATCAACCTCTCTTTCTCTTCTGTGGCTTGCAACAATTGTTCATTTCTAGTTCTTAGATGAATCAATTCTCGTTGCATATCCTTGACCATGTCCAGCAACTAAGAATTTTGATCTGGTGGATTACCCTCACCACCCATATCTACGTACAACCCTCATTCGTCGCTCATAATAATAGTTGTATCTTTCTGCACTAAATAATTATACACAGAAAATAAATTAGTGCAAAATGTTTTCAATTGAAATTAACTTACAGCTCCAAAACTTTGGGTTTTTTAATTTTTTTTGTGAGGACACATATAGGCCCAATGTTTTCAACGTGATATCTGATACCATTTGTAACAACTCCACTTACCCTTTTTTTTTCTATTTATATAATGATTTCTATTTTGTCGTCAAAGACATTAATATTCTTCATCATAATTCGATGTATCTCTTTAATTGTACTTTTTGTTGTTCAAGTTTCTCTAAGAAATTAATTTTTCATACACATAATAGTTTTCTATGATTATTGATCCTTTTACCATGATAAGGATTTCTCAATTTACTTGCATCAGTGACTATCCTTGAGGATAGTCCCTCACCATCTTACTATTAGTATAATAGATTTTTTTTTTTTCTATTACTTTCTTCCTTTATTTTCTTATGCTTAGTTTAGCATTTTTTGCTAACATAACAATTTATTTTATATATTAGAATACTTAATTATACTCTAAGATTCCACTTTTCCCATCTTATAGATTTTTTTCATCCCATACTCTAATTATACGATATGGTTCAACCTTTAATAATTCATAAGAGTTAACATTATAGTTACTGATCCATAATTGAACCGAAAGCATCAAATTGAATTTGTGAATTCATTTTACTCTTCATTGTTGGGTTAATGCGGAGAATAATGTTAATTTAATTTATAGGAAAAAAATAGGTTGGTTTCCCTTTATATTGGGCTTAGCTCCCTTATGAATTATTCTACCATCGAATACATACTTGTAATGGAAACCTTTGTAATTAATTTAGATATTAGGAATTGATTTTTCTAGAATGACAATTTTCATTCTCAACATGTATTATTCAACTTGATTTATTTTTCCTCTACTATGAATACGTGTTTGACTTTCTTATTTCGTTGAGGATTAGCTTAGACTATAGTCATGGAAAATTTTAGGGGCTAATATTCGCATGTGGGCTAATTTTCCATCATTTTTCCAAAAAAAAAGATTCGCCAATTTCCATTTTTTTATAAAAATTATTCACCCAAATTTTAAAATATAAATTTATTTTACGTTAAAATTGGCCAACGTTATATAGAGAGTATATATAATATCATTATAAATTTTAATGATTTTACAAATACATCAGTAAACATTTTATAGTTTGCATATTAGGGACTAATGAGATTCGCCATTTTTTTAAACTTCAAGATAATTTTCCATCCTTAAAATTTTCCCTGAATAGAGTTATTCTTCCTTCATGAAAGTCGAGTCTTGAAATTGTATATTAACCCTCGTTCAAGGAATTGAGTTTCATTTTGTTTATACAATTAACTTCTTCGAAATTATACTGATTTGTATTATTGACGTTCCTCTCAATTGGAATTTTGTCATATTTATTTTATACAACAATACCATTACAATATTATAGATTTTCATTCTCTGTTGAACTACTAAAAAGTTTTATTTTCAAAAATATATTGAAAATTTTCTTAATAAAATCTATTATTTTATTAATTTCGTCAAATAAATAAAATACTAATTTGTACAGGGACTCACTGTTAATCTAATAAGATCACCATCAGATTATTATTAATTGCTATAGTGACAAGAGAAAAGGTAATTTCCTTTTTCTCTTTTCACATTGGTTCATGTTTAAACTTATGTACAATTTAATACATGAGCTTATATTTCTCTCTTGTATATGTACGGAAATCGTTTCCCTTTTTAAATTTGAACATTTAAGGTAACTTTCTTATTTCAATTTCCCTTTTCAATTATTTATATGTTATTAAATTATTTTAATGAACAAATATATAATTATACTAAGTCTAGTATATATTGTTCTATGCAGGTATTCAACTATTCGAAATTCACAATTCCTTAGATTACATGGTCCTTCTGTCAATTTGACCAAATAAATCTGCCATTTCTTAACAATAAAATTGTCTTTCTATATGTACAAGTTGGTTGATATCGTCGAAAGAATTCAATCTCCTGAATTCATATCTACGCTCACATTTAACATTGAGTTGTAATCAATTATGTAGTACTATGGACATTGGCAATAATCTATAACAGATTGTTATATAATTTCTATTCTAAATAATATAATGTGCCTCTTGAAATTGTAATGAGACATAGTAATTATTATCATTATTTTGAAATATATTTAGTTTCTTCATTACGCTAGATTGTTCTTGTACTATCCTCTAGTAATTTATGTTGTATCATTTTTGCATTTCTATGTGAATGAAAGAATGAATGACTATAAGTAACCATCTCGATACTACGAAGTAGAATTTTTACTCAGTTTTTTGTAATCGTGTTTACTAAGACAAGGATAATTTTCTCTTTATGTACATATTTTTTTGTTAAAGGGTTTTAATACACAATTATTAAATACACTATTTTTACTTCTTTCCACATGTATTTATATATAATTTATGTGTATACAGTTTTGATTTTTACAAGCTAACCTTAGATTTAAACTCGATTAATGGGGTTTAGACATTCCGAGTGTTGGTTTATTACTAAAATTGCCTATGTAACTATAAAGATTGAATATATCTAATATAGTTGGTTTCTGTTAAATACATCAGACTTTCTAACTCAAATTTCTACAGAAAAAAATAATTTAGAAAATATAACTTCCTTACCTAATTCAATATCTTCAAACTGAATCATAATTCCATATAGAAAGATAAATTCTAAATTTCTTACATAAATAATTATTACTCTAACTTTCATTACGACCACAATCCACAATATACAATTAAGTTACTTGTGCATACCAATTTTGGTAGGACTATTTTCCACCCACGCTTGAGCTTTCTCTCCACAACTCCCCCTAGCAGAGACCCATTCCTCCAAAGTGTAGAAAACCTCTTTTCTACCCAGGATTGGATTATTTAAGATTTCTTTCCCTTTAGCATGTTTCCATAACTGCGTCTAGCTAATGAGGATGTTGTTTTCCATTTTTCTACGCTTTCCTTTTGTTTTTTCCACAAAAGTACTTTAAACTAGCTTTTTCCTCTTTTTAGTTTTATTTCACCTCTTCTCAGTAACTATACACTTTACTGAGGTATATTTTATATTTTTATCTCCAACATAATATTTTTAATTTATTTTATTTTCCGCAAGGATTTTTTGAGAATATGGGAAAGTCTTTTGATTTAATTCCATCCTCATGGGCTTGAATCATGTTCTACAATATACTCTAGTCTTTGAACAATAATTTGAATTCCAAATTTACTAAAATTAAAAATATAATATGTCCACAATAATGGTTTTTCTTTAGGTCTACCAAACCTTTAGGATTGTTCAATTGTCTAATAAATTCCCTAAAAATAGGGATATTACACAATGTGTACAATATATGTTTTATAATATATGGTTTGTAAAATGGTCCTTTTACATATAGTTCGATAGGTTATAAAAGATGTTCAGAAACATAGTTTTATACCCTTACATTGCATATGTGTTAGGACCATGTGCTTAGGTCTTTAGGTTTCCCACCATAGTTTAGACTTAGGCCTTAATGACGTAGGATTAGCACTTAGGCTTACGACCTTAGAATTTTTATTACGTACCACTTTCACCTTATATTATGAACCATATGTTTACACCATGAAATTATAAATTTTCCACGCCATGAAATTTCCATGAAGAAGTAACTCTCATCAGAAAAACTAGAGAACTGAAGAACTGAAGATGAACTCGAATTCACTATCGATTTGAACTGATGTAAGATCCTCCTAGATCAATTTAGAAAATATTTTTTATTTTATTAATTCTATTTATTGTAAGCCGATGTGAAAAATAGGGGAAGGAATGAAAAAATACGTAGAGAATGGAGCCAAGGGAAATGAAGAAGAGATTCCAAGCAGCCATAAAAATATAAGTAACAATGTTCTTTGAAAAGTATTGTGTTTGCATATGGTGCATGAGTAAATAAGAATGGAATTTGCTGGCTTGGAAAAACTCATATGACAAAGAATCAAGATTATTTCTCGAGAAAACCTCTATGGAATTTCATGTATAGAAGACTAAGTGCTTTTTTTTAATTGAATTATTAGAAGATTTCATGTGCTTTTAATTCTTAAAAAAAATTCATGGCTAAATAACTATGTGAATTGTACGAGTAATTGAAAAATACAATCCATATATGCCTTCGTATATCCCAAAATATGATATATGTGTGTAAAATGAAAGGGGTTTGTGTAGATGAGTCTATTCAAGAAATAAGCCTCTTTCATATTTTAAAAATTTGTTTTCCATGACTCAAAAACCGTGTCAAAAATTGATGAAAAAATGGGAAATTATTTCATATTCAAATCTAGAAAATGGTCTAAAAGCATTCATTCGAACCTTCCAAACTGTGATACCTATGTAAAAACTGAGAGATTTTTTTTTAATGAAGGCGTTACAAACAAAAACATCTTTTGGTTTTCAAAAAATCATTTCCATGTGTTTGGAAACCATGTCCAAAGCTAATGATCAAAACAAGAAATTATTTAATATTTAAATCATGAAAAAGGGGTTGCAAAGAATCATACAAATCTTCTAAACCTTGACACCTGTGAAACCAATGAGAGATTTTTTTTTTAGATATCATATTTGGGATTCAACTGAGTTAATGTAGTCATTCATCTATGACCATTTCCATGAGAGGTAGTCATAACTGAGTAATTTCTCATGATTTTTGAATAGTCCACTTAGCACTCATTGCTCGAGTGATGCTCATAGGGGTGAAGAAGTGGGATTGAAACTAGTGAAATGAATCACATAGCGTCAATCATCACTTTTGGGGCTTTAAACTAGCAACCTCTTGTGGTTTTCAAAAATTCAATTCCATACGGTCGGAAGTCGCGTCCAAAGATTATGTCTAAAACAGGAAAAACAGAGTAAAACAGAGTGCCTCCATTTGATTTTTAAACCGGATAAGAATAATTTTTTATGTACATAAATACATAACAATGATGTTGATAATTCTTGAAAAAAAATTAATTTATTTCATTTAATATATTACCATGTATGTTCTCATGATGCATATGCATTAAAAGTTATAAAGAGAAATATTGGAATCTTGAAGAGAGTATGTGCATAGGTGCACATGAATACTATATAGTATATTTGATCTAGTAGAATTTATTATGTGATTTTACATGCATGAGCAGCTTGAGTCATGAAAAAAGATATAACTAAATTTTGTGAGAAGCAATTCACATAAAACCTTTGCATAAAAGGAATGTGTTATTGGAGAAGGATTTTTTATTCATGTTAGTTATTGAGGAAATATTAAAAATCTCTTTGACGTGTGAAATGATAAAAAATTATTTTGTGTTGCATGCATAACATCTGGTGAGTTAGTTATCTTCTGGAAAACTTATAATAAATGTGTTAAATTCCTCATAAAAAATATATATATATAATTATATGTCAGGAAGGATTTACTTTCTTACAACTCTTCAAAAAGAATAGAAGAGAAAAATATATCCTTGTATGCGTTATTGGATTATATTATTGGAGAGGAAAACTATTAATCGCATGCTTTATTATGTAATATTATTTAGAGAAACATATACACTTGCATGCATGGAAAAAATATAATTTTGGTATTAGATTTCTGAAAAACGGGAAGATGCAATCACATAATATTGATTATGTTAGCTTTATTTCGGGAAAATAATATGTATTTTCACACCTAAAGGGATTAGATATGGTATTTTTTTTGTTGGGGAGAATATTATGCGTAGTTATTGGGATAGATCTTTTGGATCAGAGGTAAATGTCCCTTTGCATGCATGAAAGAATAAATGGTATGTGTTTGAACCATTGAAAAAGAAATGTGTTTATTTTTCCATGCAATATTTATTTAGTTTCCTTTCAAAATAAATGTATGTTTTACATGCAAGAAGAACAAGCTATGTTATTTTCTTTTGGAGAGGACAAGCATTTGCATGCGCAAAATTATAACTAGTATGTTAACTTTGTTTGAAATAGAGTTGGCATTTGTATAAATAATAGCCATTGTGAATAGCTCTTGTGTGGAATTTTTTTTTAAAGAAAAACATGCATTCACATGCATAAGTATAGAATATATTGCGTTAATCCCCTTGAAAAATAAAACATAAGAGTAGGCACAAAGGAAATTTCTTGTTGGGATAGTTATCTTGAATTTTTTTTATGTATTTGCATGCCCAATAATATTATCTAGTATGTTCGCTTTACTTTGGAAAGAATATGAAAGTGCATGCAAGATTTTGTTAGCGTTTGTTAGAAATATGACGCTTCATAGTGATTTATTTGTTACTAATACATGTAAAAGGATCTCATGACATTCTGTTCATCTTTTATACATGCATACAAATAGTTGTTTAAGTGTCACAAATAAATATTGATTATTGGTTTATTAATATTTATCTAATAATGATATCAAGTGTGCTGATGACAACAATGGTAGGAAAAGATAGTTAGTTGAGCAAAGAATTGTTCATGTTGAACATTGTGGAAGATAAATATTTGTTATTCCATGCAGGTTTGGAGTTCAAAATGTAGGATGACCCACTGATGGAAAAAATTCGACCAAAAGGAAAAATATTGAGGATTCATGGGTAAATGATATCATGATGATTGTAACATCTTATAGCTATTTATTTTACCTTTAATATTTGTTTTCTAAGTAATTTTTATGACACTGTTCAAGGGATGGAATTTCTTATAACGATTAAGTGAGGGGTGAAAACCCTCACGTGCGTTTAATAATAAAAGTAAATGTTTGTTGGTTTTAAATAGAAGAGGTATCCAGGGTATATCAGTGTCTAATCATGTGATTTTTCATTGTGTCATTTTCATGATGTTAATTTGTTTCATAATGTGATGTTTATATTATAAATTAAGTGATTTACTAATTCAGTTAAAATTATCATGGAATCGATTCATAGTTATAGAGATAAATTTAAGTTAATATGCTACAAAAAGGACAGTTAATGGTTGTGTAACTCACTATGATTTTTATTAAATATTTCTCTAGGTGATGATGATGGTTAATGATGGAATATAGAAAGTAATTTAGAAAGGTACACCTTGATAAATGTTGAAAAAAATTCTTAACTCTTGCATTTTCCTGCGAGGTTACAGGGGTATGTTACAAATGGTATCAGAGAAAAAGGTTGCAACATTCACGCCTTATGGAAATAGAAAAGTAAAAAAGAAGTAGAGGTATGATTCTAATGGGCATCATCTCAGGTATGACTCTAACTGAACTTGCAGAAGACTACAATTTACATGATACACATGATGCATGATTAATGACCACATTAAATACTAGAAAGTGATAATGTTTCTTTAAATGTTATGCTCATGAAATTTGAATATGGATGTGGATGAGAGAGAATAAACCCTGTATTCCACCTATGAAGAATCACAAGCACTCAGAAGGTATAGTGTGAATTAATTACCAAAATTTCATGCATACTATTACAACAATGATTATGTTGAATAAGAAATAAAAAAAGGGAAAATGATGACTAAATTTAGAATGAATGCATGTATGGTTTTTGTGATAAACAAATAATTTAGAATTTTTGGTTTACCCTGAAGAGGATAATGGAATGTTGTAATATATATATATATATATATATATATATACATATATATATATAAGAACATATTTAGGTGTTAAAAATAAACAATGAGTCAAGTGGAATTCATATAGTGAACATAGAGTCAATGAATAACTCATAGTAACATAATTGTGGGTTGTTTTTATTCATGTAGAGTTGTAGATGAAAATTTTCATCCCATGTCTTTGACAAAAGTGGTAAATGAGATCTAAATTTTTGTTGTTTTAAAAAATTTCATCCTTGGGAGTTTTGGATGTGATTCATCATAACATGAAGGTTTATTAATACCTTAAGTTCATGTAACCCCCTTGCTGATTCCAAGAAAAAATTATGTTCAAAATTCGACCATAATCTGGTCAACTTTTCTGATTAAATGCTCCTATAGGGATTGTTGGTTGTGTTGTTTTGGAGAAATTTAACCATTGATAATATTAATATGATTCATTCTATTTTGTAAATTCTAGTTTGACTTTCTCTATGATAGTTTAAACCTATTTATGGAAAATTATTTCATGCCTTCTAACTAGTTGTTAAAATTCCTCAATGGCAGTAGATTCCATGCTTGCAAACTATTGCTAAAATTCCTAAATGGATGTAGATTTCATGCTTGAAAATTGTGTTTTAGAATTCCTCATTAGTTTTAGATTGCATTATTGAAAACTAGTTTATAAAAATCTAAAACGGTTGTATATTGCATGATTGCAAATTATTTTCCCAAAATTTATGAATGGTTGTTGTTTACATTGTTGGAACCAAATTATAAAGAAAGAAAAAAAAATCGCATTTTGTGTCCTAGTGTTCAATGTGAGTGTTATTTCTCTATAATATTTATGGTTGGTGAGGTGGGACATTATACAAAGAATAATTCTATGGTATTCAAGATATTTTATTGTTTTTTTCTAAGTTGCAATATTGTTGTATGTGGAAATTTGGAATGTATACCACCTATATTACATGTGATGAACTTTTGTCAATGTCCTTTGAGAAATTGTGGGACGCATGTTTAGGGTCAAGTATAGATTCATGCTTTACATAAATATTCCTTTTCTTTAATGATAATATGGAAATGGAGAATTATGTAAATTAAAATGGGTTTTTACGCATTGATTATTTTTAGACATTGAAACTTATTGGATTCAATGGCTATAGAAGGCACGATAGGGTTGTTGTGATGATGTAATATTTAATTTTATTATTTATTTAATGAATACATTGGTTGGGGTATTCAGGAAATAAGTCTAGATTTTTAGAATACCTCTTTCTAGCTTATGAAAAGATATTGGTGGTTAAGTCCAAGATGGACCTTCCCTAAAATTATCCTAAAAATCCCTAGGAGAAAATAATAAAGAGGATAATATTAACATAATGAGAGAGAAATATTATTTTAATGACTTAGTTGGAGATAAATACTAAGCGGGGTAAAATAAAGCACATTTGGAGAGAAATGCATGCTTTTAAGAAAAATAAAGTATCTTTTTCGAAAAATCTAAGACAAAAAGGCTTAGGCAAAAGGTTGGAAAACCTTAAAAGCAGGACGCTGCTAAGAATATGCTAGGAAGAAAGCACTGAGTAATCAATGAGGGTTTTTACTCCAGTGGAAAGTAGATCTTACCTTGGTGGGGAAATATTGGAGATATTTCACGGTTGGGTGGAATATGCTCGATTCCTGAATAAATCCCATAAATTAACTACGGTTAGATTAAATTATGTCTATGTTTGGTTATTGATTTTAAAATTATCTAAATATGTTGGATGTTATAATAGGCTATAAATTACATGTCTCAAATTTGTTGCATGTGTTATAGTTTTGCATGCATGATATATTAATTTATCTAAGTGACAATTTCGATGAAGTAGGTTGGGTTGGCAGGGTTCTATGAGCAAATGAACATGTAAGAAATGAATTATTTATATGAATGCATAGGCGAAATAAATTAAAATATTTTTGTGGCTGAAATAATTCATGTTAGATAAAATAATGAGTTATTAAACTCTAAATTCCTTAAAAACTAGAGGAAAATGGTTTGAGATAAATTCCATGATTTTTAATTTGATTTAAATTAATGTGTAAGAGAAAGACAATAATTTTCAGACAACACCAGTGGGAAAGAAAGACTAGCGTAACTCCTAGATAAAATACAATGTTCACTTGACAAAGTTTTTCTTATCATTTTGATGATTAAAGGGCTAGTGCTCCTTGATTTTTTGTGGAAGTATTATGATTAAAATATTATTTGACATTTCCTGAATAATTGGTAATGAAAATCAAAGTTTAATGTTGCAACAAGAGAATAACATCAAGGACGATGTTCTGTTTAAGGGGGGAGTATATAATATCCTTAGCATAAGCTACCAAAAAAAAAACTCTCATAAAATGAGGGTTGTTGAATAATTAAATATTATTAATTATTGTATTGATATTAGATGAACAATATTCTTGTAATTCCTAAATATAAGAAAATTACAAGAAATAATTATTAATTATTTTATTTATAAGAATTTATATTCCTTTATATAAATAAATTATATTTCTAAGTTGGTATATTTTATGAGTTTTAGAAATAATCAGTAATAGTTGTAGAATAACTATTGATAAGAGATGTTTTATTCATGAGGCAAAATAAAATTTACCTTGAAAAGAAAAGAATGAGCGGTTTATGGAGTTCTTTTGTGATTTAGGAAAAATCATATTTATGGAGTGATTTATGGGTGATTTATGGAATTATTTTAATATTTAGAAAACATTTTCCATTTGCTTGTTTCTATTCATTGTAAGCCTATGGAAAGAATAGGGGAATTACTAATAAAACATGGAGAATGGAACCAAGAGAGATGAAGAAGGGATTCCAAGCATGCATCAGAAGATAAGTAACTATGTTCTTCGAAATTTATTGTCTTTGCATATGGTGCATGATGAAATAAGAATTCGATTTATTTGGTTGGAAAAAGTAATATGATAAAGAATACAGATTATTTCTTGAGAAAACATCTATGGAATTTTATGCATAGAGGTGTAATTGTTTTGTTCATTTAATTCTTAGAATATTTTATGTGCTTTGAATTCTTAAAAAAATTTCATGGATAAATAATTCTGGTAATTGCATGAGTTATTGGAAAATAGGCTCCACATATGCATTCATATATCCCAAATCATGATAGCTGTGCATAAACTGAAATAGGTTTATGTATATGAATCCAGTAATATTTTAAAAATATGTTGCCATGGCTCGCAAACTATGTCCAAAATTGATGACAATAACAGGAAATTATTTCATAATTAAATTTGGAAAAATTGGTTGAAAACATTCATTCGAATCTCCCAAACCATGATACCTGTGTAAAAACTAAAAGATTTTTTTTTGGATGAAGCTGTTACACACAAACCTCTTTTGGTTTTCAAAAACTAATTTCCATATGTTTGGAAACCGTGTCCAAATTTAATGACCAAAACATGAAATTATTTAATATTTATATCCAGAAAAATGGGTTGCAAAGATTCATTCGAATATTCTAAACCTTAAGACCTGTGAAATAAATGAGAGGTATTTCTTTATAATCTTGTTCCAAACAAAAACCTCTTTCGTTTTTCCAAATTTCCTTTCCAAATGAGCAGAAGTCATGTCCAAAGTTGATGACTAAAACAAGAAAAAAATAGTAGAATAGACTTCTTCCATTTGATTTTTCAACTCTATAATAATAAGTGTTTATGTACATATAGACATAATAATTATGTGCATAAATCTTGAGAAGGAATTAAGCTATTTCATTTAATAGATTACCAAGTATGTTCTCATGATGAATATGCATTAAATTTTTCAAGAGAAATATTGAACACTTGAAGAAAGTATGTGGTTCTGTGCACATGAATAATATATAGTATATTTTATCTACTAGAATTTATTATGTAATTTTACATGCATGAGGAGCTTGAGTCATGCAAAAAGACATAAATAATATTTTTGAGAAGTATTTTACATAAGACCTTTGCATAAAAGGCAATTGGTTGTGTTATTTGAGAAGGATTTGTTATTGAAGTTAGTTCTTGAGGAAATATTACAAATATATCTCATATATAAAAAATATTTTGTATTGCATGCATAATACCTAGTGACTTATCTATATTTTGGAGAAATAATAATTAGTGTGTTAAATTTCTTGGAAAATAAATATATATAATTGTATGCCATGAAGAATTTATTGTGAGAAAACTCTTAAAAAGGAATAGAAGAGAAAAATATATTCTTGTATGCATTATTGGATTATATTCTTGGAGAGGAAAGCTAGCATTCACATGCTTTATTATCTAAGATTATTTAGATAAACATATAAACTTGCATGCCTGGAAAACATATAGTTTTGGTATTAGATTTCTAGAGAAAAGGAATATGCAATCACATAATATTGATTGTGTTAGCCTTCTTTTGGGAAAATCAATATGTATTTGCATGCATAAAGGGATTAGCTATGGTATTATATTTCTTGTAGGAGAATAATATGCATAGATATTGGGCTAGATCTTTTGGATAAGAGGGAAATGTCCCTTTGCATGCATGAAATAATAAATAGTATGTGTTTATTCTCCTGGAAAAAATATATGTTTATTTTTCCATGCAATATTTATTTATTTTCCTTCGAAAATAAATATATGTTTTACATGCAAGAAGAACAAGCTATGTTATTTTCTATTGGAGAGGAAAAGTAGTTGCATGCACAAAATTATAACTAGTGTGTTAACTTTGTTTGAAACGGAGTTGGCATTTTTATACATAATAGACATCGTGAATATGTCTTGTGTGGAAAAAATATTTTTGGAAAAACACATGCATTCACATGCATAAGTATAGAATATATTTCATTAATCCCTTTGCAAAATAAAACATAAGAGTATTGCTTGTTGGGATAGTTACCTTGAAATTTTTTTATGCATTTGCATTCCCAATAATATATCTATTATTTTACCTTTCCTTTGGAAAGAATATGAAAGTGCATGTAATATTTGTTTGCGTTTGTTAGAAATATGATGCTTGATAGTGATTTATTTGTTACTAATGCATGTGAAATGATTTCATGACTTCCTATTTATGCTTTATACATGCATACAAGTAGTTGTTGAAGCATCACACATAATTATTGACTATTGGTTTATTAATATTTTATCAAATCATGATATCAAGTGTGCTAAAGACAATAATGGAGGAAAAGGATAGTGACTTAAGAAAATTATTGCTCATGCTCAACATTGTAGGAGATAAATATTTGTTAGTTCATGTACGTTTAGGATTTCAAACTACAGGATGAACCCCCGATGGAAACAATTCGACCACAAAGACAAATATTTAGGATTCGTGGGTAAATGATATCATGATGATTTTACTAGCTTATAGCTAGTTATGTTGCATTTAAGAATTTTTTTCTATGTAATTTTTATGGAAATGGTCAATGGATGGACTCCCTTATAACCATTGAGTGAGGGGTGAAAAAACTCATAATTGTTTAATAATAAAATTAAAGGTTTGTTGGTTTTCACCTTACAGGGTTTCCAGGGTATATCTGAGTCTAATGATGTGATTTTTCATTGTGTCATTTTCATGTGATTTTTATATTATAAATTATGTGCTTTAATAATTGGGTTCAAATTATCATCGAATTGATGCATAATTATAGAAGGAAATTTAAGTTAATATACTACAACAACGAAAACTAATGGTTGTGTAATTCACTATGATTTTTACTAAATATTTCTTTAGGTAATGATGATGGTTATTATCATGGTTAATGAGCGAATATAGAAAGGAATTTATAAATTTGAACATTGGTAAATTCTAAAAAAATTTCCTAACTCCATGCATTTTCTTGCGAGGTTACCAGGGTATGTTAGACTCTTAGTCTAATAAAAGGGTTATACATGAACCTTTAAATAGGTTCGTCTCTCCTTATTTTCTCTCAATACTTAAATTGTCTTCTTCAATAAATCAATTTACATTCCATACAATTTACCCCTTTTGTTTCATTACAGTAGACATAGAAGATTTCTCTCAAAAATCAATCACAAAATCACATAATTTAATTTCTTTTCTTTTCCTTAGGAATAACCATAAAATAACAGCTACAAATAACTATACACTGTGTCTATGACTAATTATAAAATTATTTTATATCAACATACAATTCCCCCTGTAATTCCATAATTTGCATATCAAATGACATTCTGCTCACTTATTTATCCATGTGAATCAAGATCAAAAAGTATAACCTCCTTCACGAATTACTCATGAACTACTATAGCATATTCACATCATCCATTTTTAAGCATTAACAAGCACTAGTATAGTTGTTTTTATATTGATTTCTTCTATACAAATTCTAACCATATAATTCTAGCATTCCTTCGCAATTCATAACAACAACCAAACTTAAATGGATGAAAGTTATAATAATTTTCAGAAATCTAGCTAATCATAATAGAACGTGGAAAATAACTTAGGATTGGAGCATGTTCCACCCAACCATGAATTGCCTCTACTAGTACCCCCCAAGCTAAGTCTTTTTTTGATCTTTGAACCAATAACCTATTTGATTCATAGGTGGTGTATTTTAAAGATCCTTTCCCAACAAATTATAGAAACAACCTACTTTAAGGGTTGTTAGTCTTTTTCCTAGGTTTCTTGTGTTGATATTTTCCCCATAAAAACAACCTTTATATTATTTAAAGTATTCCGTTTTATACCGCAACGATGTATTCCACCCTAATTATTATATTTCTCCAAATAAGTTATTTAACAAAATATTTCTCTCCCGTCATGTTAAATCAATGTACCTTTAACTATTTCCTGCAAGGGATTTTTAGGAGATTTTAGGGAAGGTCCACCATGTGGACTTGACTACCAACAAGGTTTCTCAAATTGGTAAGAAATATTGTAACTCTAGTGTAATTTACCTGAGTGTTTTTCTAACAATTTCTTTATTTTATTAACAATCCAATTGATTACATCATCAAAAAATGTAAACATGGCTCTCATAACCATTCCATCCATTTATAGGGCCATGCCTAAAATAGCCAAAAATAAATATAGAAATACATTTTTATCACATTATTTTTCAATATTTTTAAGAAACAATTAGTTATTATATTATAAATTCTCATTAATTGTCATTTTTCTTTATGCTAGAAAATAAAATAATAATTTAGTTGTAACACCCCTAGTTTTATGTTTCTTTCAAGTTAGACATTTGAACTTTAAATCCAAAAGCGAGTGGACCCCAATGGATAAGTATTTTGTGGATGTACTTAAGTATTTAATTATGAAAAATAAATAAAATAATTCTATGCATATTGACCAAATGAGAATTATGAGATCACTTGCCAAATCCATGAGGTATGGATAGAGGCTAAGATTTCCCCAAAAATCTTTGAAAAATCCTTGAAAGAATTTATTTCCAAATTAGATTTTTGAGGAAAAATCTATTTTTCCCCCAATGTGGTGGAGAGTAGTTGGGAAGAGGTAAAAAGTTGGGAAAAGCAGAAAGAAACCTTAAAAGTCCCTAAATAAGGGAAGCCTAGGCAAACAGGAAGAAAAGAATCCTGTAATTCTGGACGCAGAATTAGAAACAGGCTTTGGGGAGAAAAAGCTTAAATAAGCTATTCCAGAACAGATTGGGGGTTGGTCTGTTCTGGAGGATGATCTCAGCTCGCGGGTGAGTTCTGTGGATAGAGGAACTCTAAGGTTGGGAGGACTGGTCAATTACAGAAGTGGTATGCTTAGAATGTTTATGTATGGATGAATTTCTAAATTGTCTGGTTGGATGAATTATGACTGTGAATCTTAGTTTAATTTAAATCTGAATTTGATTTTCCATACATTTAACAAAATTATTGAGAAGAAATTAATCCTCTCAATTCTGTAGAGTTGTAGGAATAAAAATTATAGGGAAAATCATCCAGAAGCTCTAAACTTGTACTAGTTTAAATCTGGATATTTGTACTACTCCTATAATCCATTAATATTTTAACTTTAATCTGCTTCTATGCAATTATTAATTTAACCAGTTATGAGCCAGATATCTAGAAGTAGAAGATTATCTGTATACTGAAAGGAAATGTAAATATTAGGTATTGTACAAACAAAAAATATATAAAAACTTATGAAGAGTATACTTGTGTATCTGTTAAGCTACTGCAAAAAGAAAACAAATCTGAGCTGAACCATAAACAATATTTGTTCACAGAAGTGAACTATATATTTGCAAGCTGAAAGTTGGAGCAGCACCCACAAAATTAATAATACCATAAAGAGGGATTAAGAAATATCTTCACTTTATTTCATGACCATCTCTCTATTTGTTAGATCAATTAATAAGCAGATGAATTGCAGGCAGAATAGAGTGGAGCATGAAATATTACTTCATTTGACAATTTCTTACTATTGATGTAGGAGGGAATTTTCAATAGAAAAAAAAACAACTATTTATACAGCAGCAGAAAATGATAAATTAAAATAGTATGAGCAGTGGAAAAACTATGGAATATGTACTAGAGGTCATATAAAAATAAAAATAAAACAATTTTATACATATATATCCTGTACATATAAACTTGCATGCATGGAAAACATATAGTTTTGGTATTAGATTTCTAGAGAAAAGGAATATGCAATCACATAATATTGATTGTGTTAGCCTTCTTTTGGGAAAATCAATATGTATTTGCATGCATAAAGGGATTAGATATGGTATTATCTTTCTTGTAGGAGAATAATATGCATAGATATTGGGCTAGATCTTTTGGATAAGAGGGAAATGTCCCTTTCCATGCATGAAATAATAAATAGTATGTGTTTATTCTCTTGGAAAAAATATATGTTTATTTTTCCATGCAATATTTATTTATTTTCCTTTTAAAATAAATATATGTTTTACATGCAAGAAGAAAAAGCTATGTTATTTTCTATTGGAGAGGAAAAGTAGTTGCATGCACAAAATTATAACTAGTGTGTTAACTTTGTTTGAAACAGAGTTGGCATTTTTATACATAATAGACATCGTGAATATGTCTTGTGTGGAAAAAATATTTTTGGAAAAACACATGCATTCACATGCATAAGTATAGAATATATTTCATTAATCCCTTTGCAAAATAAAACATAAGAGTACTGCTTGTTGGGATAGTTAGCTTGAAATTTTGTTATGCATTTGCATTACCAATAATATATCTATTATTTTACCTTTCCTTTGGAAATAATATGAAAGTGCATGTAATATTTGTTTGCGTTTGTTAGAAATATGATGCTTGATAGTGATTTATTTGTTACTAATGCATGTGAAATGATTTCATGACTTCATATTTATGCTTTATACATGCATACAAGTAGTTGTTGAAGCATCACAAATAATTATTGACTTTTGGTTTATTAATATTTTATCAAATCATGATATCATGTGTGCTAAAGACAATAATGGCGGCAAAGGATAGTGACTTAAGAAAATTATTTCTCATGCTCGACATTTTAGGAGATAAATATTTGTTAGTTCATGTAGGTTTAGGATTTCAAACTACAGGATGAACCCCTGATGGAAACAATTCGACCACAAGGACAAATATTTAGGATTCGTGGGTAAATGATATCATGATGATTGTACTAGCTTATAGCTAGTTATGTTGCATTTAAGAATTTTTTTCTATGTAATTTTTGTGGAAATGGTCAAGGGATGGACTCCCTTATAACCATTGAGTGAGGGGTGAAAAAACTCGTAACTGTTTAATAATAAAATTAAAGGTTTGTTGGTTTTCACCTTACAGGGTTTCCAGGGTATATCTGAGTCTAATGATGTGATTTTTCATTGTGTCATTTTCATGTGATTTTTATATTATAAATTATGTGCTTTAATAATTGGGTTTAAATTATCATGGAATTGATGCATAATTATAGAAGGAAATTTAAGTTAATATACTACAACAACGACAATTAATGGTTGTGTAATTCACTATGCTTTTTACTAAATATTTCTTTACGTGATGATGATGGTTATTATCATGGTTAATGAGTGAATATAGAAAGGAATTTATAAATTTAAACATTGGTAAATGATGAAAAATTTTCCTAACTCCATGCATTTTCTTGCGAGGTTACTGGGGTATGTTAGACTCTTAGTCTAATACAAGGGTTATACATGAACCTTAAAATAGGTTCGTCTCTCCTTATTTTCTCTCAATACTTAAATTTTCTTCTTCAATAAATCAATTTACATTCCATACAATTTCCCCCTTTTGTTTCATTACAGTAGACAGAGAAGATTTCTCTCAAAAATCAACCACAAAATCACATAATTTATCTCTATTACCGTGTCTATGACTAATTATAAAATTATTTTATCTCAACATACAATTCCCCTGTAATTCCATAATTTACATATCAAATGACGTTCTTCTCACTTATTTATCCATGTGAATCAAGATCAAAAAGTCTAACCTTCTTCACGAATTACTCACGAACTACTATAGAATATTCACATCATCCATTTTTAAGCATTAACAAGCACTAGTATAGATGTTTTTATATTAATTTCTTCTATACACATTCTAACCATATAATTCTAGCATTCCTTCGCAATTCATAACAACAACCAAACTTAAATGGATGAAAGTTATAATAATTTTCAGAACCTGCTAATCGAGCTGTTGGAAGACTCTACTCCTGAAAACTGATACATAAGAGACAGTTGGGCTTGGGGATAGACTGGAATATACTCCACAGCAGTAGGCTACAAAGCTCTTCAGGACTCAAAGAACAACATCCACACTCCGGCTTCTTGGAAACTAGTTTGGGACAATCTAGCTTTTCCAAAAGTGAACTTCTTTTTCTGGACACTGGTCCACAACAAAATTCTAACAGGTGACAATTTAGAGAAAAGGAACATTGCAGGGCATCATAGGTGTGAGCTATGCAGAAACAACCCCGAAACTACCCAGCATTTATTCCTAGATTGCATTTTTGCTAAGAAAGTATGGGATCTTACACTTTTGGATCTCCAGATCTCTGCTTTCCCTCAGAGTACAGTTGCTGATATGTTTGCCTCTTGGAACAATTTCTATCCTCACAGCATTCCCATCAAATATTTCTGGCACAAAGTTTGGACAGTTATTCCCAAATTTGTTTGTTGGCAGCTCTGGTTGGCCCGTAATGATCAGATCTTTAATGGATTTCGGTATTCCCCTCTACAAGTTGCAGTTAAAGTTAAAGCGTTCCTCTTGGAAGATGCCCAACAACATTTTTTTAAATAAGATTCATTCCTTCTACCCGAAGAAAGGAGATGGCTTCGCCCCCTTGAGCCTTCTCCTCGAAAGATCCTTCTCACTCCTCAAACAGAAAACCCGGAATGGTGCAAAAGAGACTCTGAGGATTCTTTCATAAGCTGGTGGAGGTCCAAAAATCTAACCACAATCTCCTTCGATGGGGCCTCCAAAGGAAACCCCGAAATTGCTGGTGCTGGAGGGTTCATTAATTCATCAGAAGGGAGTTCAAGAGAATGCTTCTGCTGGGGTTTAGGCCAGAAAACCAACAACCAAGCAGAGATATTTGGTCTTCTCAAAGCTTGCCTAATAAAAAGAGAAAAGGGTGTCAAATACCTTCAATTTTTCGGAGATTCTGAGATTTTAATTAAAAAATTAAACTCGGAGGATCTCTTCAGCAATGCTAGTCTCAACAAAATTCTGGGCAGATTGAAAAGAGTTCTTCAAGATTTCACCTCCTACAAGTTCTATCATATCCTCATAAAACCTGAATGGCGAAGCGGAGAAGATGGCGAACAAAGGATGCTCTCTCATGAAAGGGCAGCTAATTATAAACAACGAAAAATCCCTTCAAATTCCTTGAAAATGATGCAACTTATAAGCAGAATTTGGTGGATTTCTTATCTGTAATTGGGGCTGCCTCGGCAAAGACCCCTCCTATCTTTTTCAAATAAATAAATCAAACTCATATCTGTTATAGTTAATATATATATATATATATATATATATATATATATATATATATATATATGTTATTTCAGAAATCTAGCTAATCATACTAGAATGTGGGAAATGACTTAGGATTGGAGCATGTTCCAGCCAACCATGAATTGCCTCTGCTAGTACCCCCCAAGCTAAGTATTTTTTTTCTCTTTGAACCAATAACCTCTTTGATTCATAGGTGTTGTATTTTATAGATCCTTTCCCAACAAATTATAGAAACAACCTAATTTAAGGTTTGTTAGTCTTTTTCCTAGGCTTCTTGTGTTGATATTTTTCCCATAAAAAAAACCTTTATATTATTTAAAGTATTCCATTTTATACCACAACGATGTATTCCACCCTAATTATTATATTTCTCCAAATAAGTGATTTAACAAAATATTTCTCTCCCATCATGTTAAATCAATGTACTTTTAAATATTTCCTGCTAGGGATTTTTAGGAGATTTCAGGGAAGGTCCACCATGTGGACTTGACTACTAACAAGGTTTCTGAAATTGGTAAGAAATATTGCAACTCTAGTGTACTTTACCTGAGTGTTTTTCTAACAAATTCTTTACTTTATTAACAATCCAATTGATTACATCATCAAAACATTTAAACATGGCTCTCATAGCCCTTCCATCCATTTATAGGGCGATGCCTAAAATAGCCAAAAATAAATATAGAAATACAGTTTTATTACATTAGTTTTCAATATTTTTAAGAAAAAATTAGTTATTATAATATAAATTCTCATTAATTGTCATTTTTCTTTATGCTAGAAAATAAAATAATAATTTAGTTGTAACACCCCTAGTTTTATGTTTCTTTCAAGTTAGACATTTGAACTTTAAATCCAAAAGGGAGTGGACCCCAATGGATAAGTATTTTGTGGATGTACTTAAGTATTTAATTATGAAAAATAAATAAAATAATTATGTTCATATTGACCAAATGAGAATTATGAGATCACTTGCCAAATCCATGAGGTATGGATCGAGGCTAAGATTTCCCCAAAAATCTTTCAAAAATCCTTCAAAGAATTTATTTCCAAATTAGATTTTTGAGGAAAAATCTAGTTTTACCCCAATGTGGTGGAGAGTAGTTGGGAAGAGGTAAAAAGATGGGAAAAGAAGAAATCAGCTTTAAAAGTCCATAAATAAGGGAAGCCTAGGCAAACAGGAAGAAAAGCATCCTATAATTCTGGACGCAGAATTAGAAACAGGCTTTGGGGAGAAAAAGCTTAAATAAGCTATTCCAGAACAGATTGGGGGTTGGTCTGTTCTGGAGGATAATCTCAGCTCGCGGGTGAGTTCTGTGGATAGAGGAACTCTAAGGTTGGGAGGACTGGTCAATTACAGAAGTGGTATGCTTAGAATGTTTATGTATGGTTGAATTTCTGAATTGTCTGGTTGGATGAATTATGACTGTGAATCTTAGTTTAATTTAAATCTGAATTTGATCTTCCATACATTTAACAAAATTATTGAGAAGAAATTAATCCTCTCAATTCTGTAGAGTTGTAGGAATAAAAATTATAATGAAAATCATCCAGAAGCTCTAAACTTGTACTGGTTTAAATCTGGAGATTTATACTACTCCTATAATCCAGTAAAATTTTAACTTTAATCTGCTTCTGCGCAATTATTAATTTAACCAGTTATGAGCCATATATCTAGAAGTAGAAGATTATCTGTATACTGAAAGGAAATGTAAATATTAGGTACTGTACAAACAAAACATATATAAAAACTTATGAAGAGTATACTTGTGTATCTGTTAAGCTACTGCAAAAAGAAAACAAATCTGAGCTGAACCATAAACAATATTTGTTCACAGAAGTGAAATATATATATGCAAGCTGAAATTTGGAGCAGCACCAAAAAAATTAATAATACCATAAAGAGGGATTAAGAAATTTCTTCACTTTATTTCATTACCAACTCTCTATTTGTTAGATCAATTAATAAGCAAATGAATTGCAGGAAGAATAGAGTGGAGCATGAAATATTACTTCATTTGACAATTTCTTACTATTGATGTAGGAGGGAATTATCAATAGAAAAAAAAACAACTATTTATACAGCAGCAGAAAATGATAAATTAAAATAGTATGAGCAGTGGAAAAACTATGGAATATGTACTAGAGGTCATATAAAAATAAAAATAAACAATTTTATAAATATATATCCTATACTGATAATCCTAATATTGTGGTGAGGTAAATTCCGGAAATACAGAGTTACACATTTGCTGAGATATAAATTTCAGATACAAGAATTTCACTGAAGTAGTGTTATGCATAGAAAGCAAAAAGAATGTTGATTTTACCCAGGGTAAATATTTCTCAGGTAAGAACTTATATATGTCTGGAAAGGAAGCAAATAATAAATATATGAGTCCACAAAATAATAGCAGTATATAATGTAAAAAAAAATTGTGCTTGAGTGGAACACACTCAAACCCTCGACTGTCAAGACAGGATATAAATAAAAAAATTACTAAAATGTTCGAATCTCAAGAGATTCACTTTACAAATTAAACTAAACTAGGAAATACAAATTAAAAAGTTCTGTGGTAACGCCTTCATTTCCTTTCCAAAATAGCATGTGAATACCGACTTGGTATAGGAGAAAAACGAGCATTAACTTATAACGTCACAGGAAATAGCTTGACAAATAACGTTAAGGAAGTGCCAATAATGTCAATTACCTGTGTACAAAATGACGACAGAATGAGTTAAAGACTGTCGTCAGGCTGTGGGTAAGAAAACTAATATATTTACACGATAGCAAACCAACGATTATTGAAAAAAAAATTAATGGAAAAAGGGCATTTACATATTCGTCCTCACCTGAGAGAGAGAGATAACCAGAGTGAAATGGAATCTTGAAAAAGTTTCAACAGAGGAAAAAAAATTAATAACTCTGTGTGCAAACTCAAATAGAAAATTCGAGAATAATAAACACCATATACAGGCAGATGGATACCTAAACAAATAGAGGAAGGACACAATTCAAATGCAGATACGAAGGAAGCCCTTCATCCTTCCATGGATGTTTTGGTCGTGTTGAATGAGTGTTGAGGACAAAACACACTACAACCTCAGACTTATGGAAAAAACCATATAGATATATAACCACTTAGACCTCTCATACCTATAGTATGAGACGCAAACAAAATTTAGAATGAAACGAATTAGTAGAGCCGAGAGCTCGGTAGCATACACGAAGAAATCGAAATGTATACATACCAGTAAAAACTAGTGGTGCTGGGGATAAACTTCCCATGGAAATACGACGTCAATCAGATTACACACCAATCGCATCATGCCAGATAGGGATATTAATCCTGCTCTGAGATGAAACGTATAAAAAAATTCATAACACATGAATAAAATAATTTATGAAAAAAAATATAATGAAGTTGTGGGTGGATGTATAGCATAACCATAGACATTTTGGATTTGTATAAATCCTTCCGAATACAAACCCCAGAGCCTCCTGAAATAAAAAAATGATGGGCTCATTATATGGTGCCAAAGAAATCTAGACGTGTTGACTTACATAACATTGGCGGAACGAGAAAAAACCAATACAAGCCACAATGATTAGTATCATGACATAGAAAAACTCAACGACTGTATTAAAAAAGTGACGCATTTAATATCATACATTGGGTAACGAGGGAGAAGGCGTCGATGGGCGCAAAGCTCTCACCATAGTGCATAGACGGCACCTATACTTCATTAGAGACGGAGGCGAGAAGAAAAGCGCGCTGAGATCAGAGAGAAAAGAAATAAACCTGAATGGAGATTGTGTATTTTATACAAATTGGAGCCATAAACCCTAGGCGCATCCAACCGTCCAGGTGGCGACCATCCGTCGGTCCACACACGGATAGAGGAGCGACTCAATGATGTGAACCAGGCCATTTCACATTAAACGCCGAATGTACTAAGTTTATTACCAAACGTACCAATACAGATAAGAGAAATTAAAATAGATCGGTGATTCACCATTAAACCAATATAAAATACCATAGATATGGATTTGTAAATCCGAGAGGAGTAAAACGTAAATGCTTAGGTACATGGCTTGAATTGCAACAAGAATGAAGCTTAATACAAGACAGACAAAGTACTTATTCTTAATAAATTGACATGAGACGCGGAACCATCAATTAAAATATCACCTGAACGTCAGCTATGGTCCATGAGAACAGATTATATGTTGCATTTAACGTTGGAATGAAAAATCAAACCCATCGTGGAGGTAATATCATAGCCACGTTGGAAATTATGGGTCAAAAATCCCATAGTCACCATGTATAAACATAATGAAACGTGACCATAGTCACGATGTATAAACATGGGTGCGAACAAAGTTATAAATTGCTACTACTAGAAATGTATAAACCATGGAAACACTATAATACATATCACAATCGAACCTGGTGTTTAAATGGAACAAAAAAAATATATACATATAAATAACAAGATGTTAATGATCTCAATAGAATGATAAGTGAAAATTTTAAAAAGAAGAGTTCAAAGAGCTAGCAAGTCTAAAGCAAATTCCATTGGCATTAGGTACCATTATGGATACAAATAAAATTTCCATTGAGACAAATTAAATTGTACTGATATAGCCAACATGAAGGGTGAATTTTCTGAATGTATGCGCTAGTTCTAGCAACAAGAATTAATGCATTGGTAAACGTAAAAAAAAAAAAAAAATGGTGGTGGAAAATGAGGGTTGTTACAAATGATATCAGAGCTCATGTTAGATAAAACTGGGCTGTTGTTGTGCTCACTGTATAAATTATTTCTTGTTGATTTTTTATTTTTTTTGTTACTGATATGTGTTGTTTAGTTTACAGTGGTGCTGAAACAGAAAAGCCAAATGGCTGAAGGTGATGAAATCTATGTTGATCTGCATGATGAAGATAATACACCAGATCCCAATGCTCCGTTGATGGCTATGTTTCACAATTTGCAATGAGAAATGGCTGAGCTAAGAAGCCAGAATGATAGACTGTCATTAGCCAGTGAGGAGCAGGAAAAGCTCATCAGAGAATTGACTTCGCAGAACAGGCAAGAAGGTGAAGGTTCCAGAAAGAGGAAGAAAGGCAAGTTCTCTGATGATTCTGAGGAAAAGGACACTACTAGACACCAGTATAAGCAGAAAAAGGAATTACAGGGGGAATTACAAAAGATCAAGCCTCCCTCCTATGATGGGGAGAAGGAGGAAGATGCTGAGGCCTGGTTGTTGAATATGATTAAGTATTTCCAAGTCTATGAATATGAAAGCAATCTTAAGGCTAGATTAGCTGTCTATCTGCTACAAGGTAAGGCTACCTTGTGGTGGGAGGAGACGAAAATGGTCCATGCCATTGATGAAAGAACAATTACTTGGGAAGATTTCCAAGTCAAGTTTAAAAACCGCTATTTAAACCAACGTTATTATGATGATAAAGTAAAGGAATTCCATGAACTTAGACTGGGACGACTCACTATCGATGAGTTTTTCACCGAGTTTACAAATATGTTAAGGTATGTTCCTTACATTCGGGAAGAGAACGCAAAGGTGCAAAGGTTTTTGAACTATTTTCCTGCTGTGTACAAGGAGAAGATCGAATTCGATAATAAAAAAACTATGGACGAAGTAGTGAGGAAAGCTAGATTATGCTACCAATAGTTTAAAGGAAAGGGTGAGAATGGTAAAGGCTGGGTAAACAAAGGTGAAATCAAAGGAAAGAAACAGAAAACAACCTACTTAAGGAATTTTGGTAGGGATCATCAGCTGAAAAAATTTAATAAACCAAAAGAAAGTCAAATTGCTCAGTCTCAAGTTGGTTCCAAACAGCTACATGGAGATAATAAGAAGGAAGGAATAGTTAAAATGAAGGAGCCTTTGAAATTTTGGGGTTGTGGAGAACCTCATATGTTGAGGGATTTTCCCCACCGAAACATTCAGATGATTGTGAGGGATCGAGAAGCTACCACAGTAAATGACATAGAAAGAAATATACCTAATATAAGTGCAGCCTTGGAGAATTGACAAGAAAAACATCAAGCTACCATGGTTGAGATGGAAGGTAAGATTACTGACCAATCTGTTACCATTTTAATAGATCTAGGTGCTTCTTTGAGTTACATTAGTCCACAAGTTGTAGAAAAATGCAATCTCAAAACTGAAAAATTTTAGCCGTCTTGGTTGTTCCAGTTAGCCACTGGCACCAAGAGGAAATTAACTCATAAGTTACCTCAAACAACCATTAAATTAAATGATTTTTAGACAGAAGTAAATTTAAACATTCTGCCCTTGGGCTCATATGACTTGCTCATAGGAATGGACTGGTTGGAAAAGAGAAAGGCTATGATGAACTGTTGGGATAAAACTTTGCATTTCATATATGAGGAAGGGAAACCTTTTATTCTCAAGGGAAAACCAAAACCAATTTCTGTAAGACAAATATCAGCGCTGCAATTAAAAATAAAATCTAGGAAAGGATATCAAGTATATGCAGTACATGTCGAAGAATTAGGACAACAACTTGAAGAAAACCGGCTGGACACTCTGCCAGTAGTAAGAGAGTTTAAGGAAGTTTTTCCAAGTGAGAATCCTCATCTTCCCCCCAAAATAGAGATTGACTTTTCAATCGATTTGGTGCCTGGAGAAACACTTGTTTCCAGAACCCGTTATCAAATGAGTCCCCCTGAACTCATGGAACTGAAAATGCAATTGCAAGAATTGCTGGATAAAGGTTATATCAGACCGAGTGTGTCTCCTTGGGGAGCCCTGGTGCTGTTTGTGAAGAATAAGGATGGAACCTTTAGAATGTGCATTGAGTATCGTCAGCTGAATAAGTTGACAATTAAAAACAGATACCCTTTTCCCCGAATTGATGATATTTTTGATGAAGTAAGGGGAGCTTTAGTATTTTCTAAGATTAATCTAAGGACTGGTTATCACCAGCTCATAATTAAGGATGAAGACATTAGTAAAACAACTTTTCGAACCAGGTATGGCCACTACAAATTTGTAGTCCTACCTTTTGGTATGAAAAATGCCCCTGCCACCTTTATGTGCTTAATGAACAGCGTTTTAAGCAAATACTTGGATAAATTTGTACTAGTGTTCATAGATGATATTTTAGTTTATTCAAAAAGTGAGGAGGAGCACAAAGATCACTTGAGGATAGTGTTTCAAACTCTGAAAGAAAAAAAATTATATGCCAAGTTTAGTAAATGTGAATTCTATAAGGACAATATCCAATAATTGGGACATATTATTTCTGAACAAGGGTTGTTTGCTGACCCTGAAAAGATAAAGGCTATTAGAGAATGGTCGGTGCCAACTGATGTTTTAGCAGTGAGATCATTTATGGGGATTGGAGGTTATTATCGCAGATTCATGGAAATATTTTTTGCAATAGCTTATCCCATAACTTCACTACAAATAAAAGGTGTCAAATTTGAGTGGACTGAAAAGTGCCAAAACAGTTTTGAACAATTAAAATCAAAACGCACTACAGCCCCTATACTAAAGATCGCAGATCCGGATAAAGAATTTGTTGTGTGTACAGATGCCTGTAGAGAGGGGTTGGGAGGAGTTTTGTTGCAAGAAAATTCGGTTATTGAATATGAATCTAGAAAAAATAATGCACATGAACAGAACTATAGTGCATGTGACTTGGAATTGGCTGCGGTAATCCACGCCTTGAAGATGTGGCGACACTATCTTCTTGGAAAGAAATTTACATTGATGACTGATCATGTTAGTCTTAAATACTTATTTTCCAAAAATGATTTGAATGCTCGACAAGCCAGATGGCTGTCTTTTTTGAGTGAATTTGACATAGACATAAAACATATCAGGGAGAAAAAAAACAAAATTGCTGATGCACTGAGCAGAAATTCCTGTCAAAACATAAACAGGATTGGAAACAGTGCTAGTTTTGATTTGGAGGAACTAGTGAAAAATGTAGTAGACCAAGACCCAAATTATGAGAATCTACAAGTGAAAATACTAAAGAAAGAAATGGCTGAATACACTCAAAAACAAAAAGGGTTGATTTTCTACGAAAACAGATTGTACATCCCCAAGGTGGAAAATTTGAAAAGAGAAATCCTAGATGAATATCATAAGAAACCATATGCAGGACATCCTGGATATCAGAAAATGCTAACATCTTTGAAAAATAAATTGTTCTAGCCAGGAATGAAAAAAGATGTAGCAGAATATCTAGCTAGATGCATGGAGTGTCAACTAGTTAAAGTTGAGCATCAACATCCTACTGGTCTTCTAAATCCCTTGCCGATTGCAGAATGGAAATGGGATACTGTTTCTATAGATTTCATAACAGGGTTACCCAGAACCAAGTACTAGCATGACTCAGTAATGGTAGTGGTAGACACTTTAACAAAAGCTGCACACTTCATACTTGTGAAATCTACCTTTAGGACATCCCAAGTAGCGGATGTGTTCCTAAAAGAAATAGTAAGGTTACATGGGGTCCCAAAGATGATTGTTTCAGATAGAGATGCTAAATTCACCGCAACATTTTGGAAGGGTCTATTTGGGGGCATGGGCACTAAGCTGAATTTTAGCACTGCCTATCACCCTCATACAAACGGTCAGACAAAGATAAAAAATCATATTTTGGAGGATATGTTGAGAATGTATGTGATGGATAGGCCATCAAAATGGGAAGACTATTTGCATTTAGCTGAATTTTCCTACAATAACAGCTATCAATCCTCCATCAAAATGAGTCCCTTTGAAGAACTCTATGGAAGAAAGTGTCGTACTCCTTTGAGTTGGAGCCAACTTGAAGATAAGATAATGTTGGGGCCAAATGCTTTACAACAGATGGAAATAATTTTTAAACAAATAAAAAGAAACATCAAGACAACACAAGATAGACAGAAAAACTATGCTGATAAGAAGAGGGTGCATCGGGAATTCAAAGTGGGTGATCATGTGTATTTACATATTAAACCCAAAAAGAGCGCACTTTATGCTGGAAGTTGTGAAAAATTGGCTCCTAGATATTGTGGGCCTTTTGAGGTGTTAGAAAGGGTGGGACCAGTGGCTTATAAGCTAGAATTACCGCCCCATGTTAAAGTTCATGATGTGTTTCATGTTTCATTATTAAAAAGATATATTCATGATTCTTCTCACATTGTTGATTGGAATGTGATACAGGTGGAACCAGAAGGGGAGTTCCTTCCATAGTCGCTTCAAATATTGGAGCGGGAAGAAATTGAATTGAGGAACCGAGCAGTAGCAAGAGTAAAGGTGCAATGGAAGCACTTTACTACTGAAGAAGCTACATGGGAAAGAGAAGATGAGATGATGGAAAAATGTCCATACATGTTTGAAAAATGAACTCTAGTAGTTAGTTGTCAACACCAAGGACGGTATTTGCTTTCAGAGGGGGAATATGTAGCACCCCTAGTTCTATGTTTCTTTCAAGTTAGACATTTGAACTTTAAATATAAAAGGGAGTGGACCCCAATGGATAAATATTTTGTGGATGTACTTAAGTATTTAATTATGAAAAATAAATAAAATAATTCTGTGCATATTGACCAAATGAGAATTGTGAGATCACTTGCCAAATCCATGAGGTATGGATAGAGGCTAATATTTCCGGAAAAATATTTCAAAAATCCTTGAAAGAATTTATTTCCAAATTATATTTTTGAGGAAAAATCTAGTTTTCCCCCAAAGAGGTGGAGAGTAGTTGGGAAGAGGTAAAAAGCTGGGAAAAGCAAAAAGAAGCTTTGAAAGTCCTTAAATAAGGGAAACCTAGGCAAACAGGAAGAAAAGCATCCTGTAATTCTGGACGCAGAATTAGAAACAGGCTTTGGGGAGCAAAAGCTTAAATAAGCTATTCCAGAATAGATTGGGGGTTGGTCTGTTCTGGAGGACGATCTCAGCTCGGGGGTGAGTTATGTGGATAGAGGAACTCTAAGGTTGGGAGGACTGGTCAATTACAGAAGTGGTATGCTTAGAATGTTTATGTATGGTTGAATTTCTGAATTGTCTGGTTGGATGAATTATGACTGTGAATCTTAGTTTAATTTAAATCTGAATTTGATCTTCCATAAATTTAACAAAATTATTGAGAAGAAATTAATCCTATGAATTCTGTAGATTTTTAGGAATAAAAATTATAGGGAAAATCATCCATAAGCTCTAAACCTATACTAGTTTAAATCTGGAGATTTATACTACTCCTATAATCCATTAAGATTTTAACTTTAATCTGCTTCTGTGCAATTATTAGTTGAACCAGGTATGAGCCAGATCTCTAAAAGTAGAAGATTATTTGTATACTGAAAGGAAATGTAAATATTAGGTACTGTACAAAAAAAACAGATATAAAAACTTATGAAGAGTATACTTGTGTATCTGTTAAGCTACTGCAAAAAGAAAACAAATCTGAGCTGAACCATAAATAATATTTGTTCACAGAAGTGAACTATATATATGCAAGTTGAAATTTGGAGCAACACCAACAAAATTAATAATACCATAAAAAGGGATTAAGAAATTTCTTCACTTTATTTCATTACCATCTCTCTATTTGTTAGATCAATTAATAAGAAGATGAATTGTAGGAAGAATAGAGTGGAGCACGAAATATTACTTCATTTGACAATTTCTTACTATAGATGTAGGAGGGAATTATCAATAGAAAAAAAAACAACTATTTATACAGCAGCAGAAAATGATAAATTAAAATAGTATGAGCAGTGGAAAAAATATTGAATATGTACTAGAGGTCATATAAAAATAAAAAAAACAATTTTGTACATATATATCCTATACTAAGAATCATAATATTGTGGTGAGGTAAATTCCGGAAATACAGAGTTACACATTTGCTGAGATAGAAATTTCAGATACAAGAATTTCACTGAAGTAGTGTTATGCATAACAAGCAAAAATAATGTTTATTTTACCCAAGGTAAATATTTCTCAGGTAAGAACTTATATATGTTTCGAAAGGAATAAAATGATAAATATCTGAGTCCACAAAATAATAGCAGTATATAATGTAAAAATGTTATGTGCTTGAGTGGAACACACTCGAACCGTCGACTGTTAAGACAGGATATAAATAACAAAATTACTAAAATGTTCGAATCTCAAGAGATTCACTTTACAGGTTAAACTGAACTAGGAAATACAAATTAAAAAGTTCTGTGGTGACGCCTTGATTTCCTTTCGAGAATAACCGGTGAATACTGACCTGGTATAGGAGTAAAACGAGCATTAACTCATAACATCACAGGAAATAGCTCGACAAATAACCTTAAGGAAGTGCCAATAATGTGAGTTACATATGTACAAAACGACGACGGAATGAGTTAAAGACTGTCTTGAGGCTGTGGGTAATCAAACTGATATATTTACACGATAGAAAACCAACGATTATTGAAAAAAAATTAATGGAAAAAGGGCGTTTACATATTCGTCCTCACCTGAGAGAGAGAGATAACAAGAGTGAAATGGAATCCTGACAAAGTTTCAATAGAGGAAAAAAAATTAATAACTCTGTGTGCAAACTCAAATAGAAAATTCGAGAATAATAAACACCATAGTCGGGCATATGGATACCTAAACAAAACGAGGAAGGACACAATTCAAACGTAGATACGAAGGAAGCCCTTCATCCTTCCAGGGATAGTTTGGTCATGTTGAATGAGTGCTGAGGACAAAACACACTACAACCTCAGACTTATGGAAAAAACCATATATATATATATAACCACTTAGACCTCGCATACCTACGGTATGAGGCGCAAACGAAAGTTAGAATGAAACAAATTAGTAGAGCCGAGAGCTCGTTAGCATACAAGAAGAAATCGAAATGTATGCAGACCATTAAAAACTAGTGGAACTGGGGATAAAATTCCCATGCCAATACGACATCAATCAAATTACACACCAATCGTATCACGCGGAGATAGGGATATTAATCCTGCTCTGAGATGAAACGTATAAAAAAATTCATAACACATGAATAAAACAATTTATGAAAACAAATATATTGAATCCGTGGGTGGCTGTATACCATAACCATAAGAATTTTGGATTTCTATAAATCCTTCTGAATACAAACCCCAGAGCCTCTTGAAATAAAAAAACGATGGGCTCATTATATGGAGCCATAGAAATCTAGACGTGTTGACTTACATAACATTGGCGGAATGAAAAAAACTAATACGATCCACAATGCTTAGTATCATGACACAGAAAAACTCAACGAATGTATTAAACAACTGACGCAACTAATATCATACCTTGGGTAACGAGGGAGAAGGCGTCGATGGGCGCAAAGCTCTCACCATAGTGCAGAGACGACACCTATACTTCATCAGAGACGGAGGCCAAAAGAAAAGCGCACTGAGATCAGAGAGCAAAGAAATAAACACGAATGGAGATGGTGTATTTTATACAAATTGGAGCCATAAACCCTAGATGCATCCAACCATCTTGATGGTGACAATCTGTCAGTCCACACATGGATAGAGGAGTGACTGAATGATGTGAACAAGGCCATTTCACATTAAACACCGAACGTAGTAAGTTTATTACCAAACGTACCAGTAGAGATAAGAGCAATTAAAACAGATCAGTGATTCACCATTAAACCAATATAAAATACCATAGATATGGATTTGGAAATCTGAGAGGAGTAAAATGTAAATTCTCAGGTACGTGGCTCGAATTGCAACAAGAATGAAACTTAATACAAGACAAACAAAGTACTTATTCTTAAGAAATTGACATGAGACGCGGAACCATATATTAAAATATCACTTGAACGACAGTTATGGTCCATGAGAACAGAGTATACGTTGAATTTAACGTTGGAATGAAAAATTGAACCCATCATGGAGGTAATATCATAACCACGTTGGAAATTATGGGTCGAAAATCCCATATTCACCATGTATAAACATAATGAAACGTGACCATATTCACGATGTATAAACATGGGTGCAAACAAAGTTATAAATTGCTACTACTAGGAATGTATAAACCATGGAAACACTATAATACATATGATAATTGAACCTGGTGTTTAAATGGAACAAAAAAAAAATATACCTATAAAGAACAAGATGTTAATGATCTCAATAGAATGATAAGTGAAAAAATTAAAAAGAAGAGTTCAGAGAGCTAGCAAGTCTAAAGAAAACGCCATTGGCATTAGGTACCATTATGGAAACAAATAAAATTTCTATTGAGACAAATTAAATTGTACTGATATAGCCAACATGAAGGTTGAACTGTCTGAATGTATGCGCTAGTTCTAGCAATAGGAATTAATGCATTGGTAAACGTACAAACAAAAAAACAAATATTTTTGGTGGTGGAAAATGAGGGTTGTTACATTAGCACATGTCACTTTCCACTTTCTTGAAATAAATAAAAGTCTTAAAATATATATGAGTCATAAAATAATATCACATCCCCCCTCCCATTAAAATGGGGAAATTATCCTCCGTTTTTATTCAATTTCAACTTTCATGAAGATGGATTGGGATATGACTTTTTTATTTATTCTTACATTTCCCAAGCGACCTCTGAAAGCCCAAAGTGCTTCCATTACACTTTAGCCTTGGTGATGACTCGAATCTACAGTATTCTCTCCTTCTAGTCCAAAACATGCAGTGGTTCAACATGGAATTCTCCTTCGAGTTCGACCTGTACAATTCTTATTTTATCATACACCATATGCAAACAAAATAATTTTCAAAGAATATAGTTATTGATCTTTTGATGCATGCTTGAAATTCATTCTTCCTCTCTCAACTTAATTTTTCATGTATTTTTTCATTCCCCTTTTTATTTTTCTCATAGGCTTACAATATATAAAATTAAGAAAATGTAATAGCTTTTCTAAATCTTAAAATAATTTCATAAATCACCCATAAATCAGTCCACAAATATGATTTTTCCTAAATCAAAAAATCACTCCATAAATATCTCATAATTCTGTTTTCTAGATATATTTTATTTTTCTTTATGAACAAAATATAAATTATTCATAGTTTTTCTAAAACTATTACTATTATTTCTAAAACTCATAAAGTATACTAAATTAGAAATATAATTTATTTATATAAAAAAATCTAAATTATTTTAGATAAAATAATTATGAATTAACTCCTCTAATATTCTTATAATTAAAATTTAATTATTGAACAACTCTCATTTTACAAGAATTTTTACAATGGCTTACACTAGGGATATTACACTCTAGATACTATGATCTAGATTTGTGGCTTCGACCTTATAAGTGGACAGTCATACTTCCTATGTGGAGTTTAAACACGGTGGCATCATTCAACAATCTCGTTTTTATCTGTGCTGTGGACAGTCTAGATTTCCCGGAGGGGGGTTAGGGTAACCACCCTACCCAACCCTTCCAACACCGTCTCATTTACATCCACTTTGAAGGGTTCATGGATCTCCATTCCAAGTTTGAAATAATTCCCTTGCTTCCCACGGTTACATGCGCACCATATCACTAATATACTTCTTCTGGTTCATTATGGAGGGGTAATAATTTTTTTAGGAGTAGTAAGTCTTAACATTCAGAGTTTCGGCTTCTTAAATATTTATAGATGGATTTTTTTTTATACTTTTTTTCATGACACCAAATCTTCTAAAATCACTGTTATGTATTTCCAGGGAAGGCGTTATGGTTATTTAATTTCCTTTGTTAAGCTCATAATATCATTACGGAGGAAGCACAAAAATGGGTTTTCTTGTTGTATCTTTGAGGTAACCTCAAGATTCTATTCTTATCGTGATTCGATATATTTAATTTTATATGTTAGTGGTATAAGACCCTTCTCGTTTTTCTTTCAGGTATAATTCATTGAAACAAACCATTACATCGACTATTACAAATAGAATTTTGGCCCGTCAGTGCTTTAGTACTCGGTTTGCAACACCATAAACAAGGGTTTTTCTTCTTAACCCAACCTCACCATTATTTTTCCAGGTAAGCTTGGAAATCCAGATTCAATAATGGTTGAAAGGTTTCCAGAACTTCTCATTGACTTCTCGTTCACATACTATTGTTACTTTCAGCTTTTTCCAAGTATATTGCTCTTGCTACCGGGTTGAATTATGGTGAAGACCTGGCCTCCGCACTAGTGTGGCAAGGAAGCTTTTAAAATTGCAATTCCTTTATTTTTTCCATGGCTGACTGTATATAGAGTTAGGGTTATGAATTTTTTATAAGACATGAAAAACCATTATGACCCTGTTCATTTTCTACTACTTCTTTAATAATTTTGCATGGTTCTATCTATGGCTTTCCATTGCCACTTGCACGGACTATTTTGGCATAAATCTGAAGATATAATTTTTATTATTATTATTAATATTTTGACTATAACCATACAGGGCGGGGTTAACCGTTGTTTTACAAAGAACATAACTACTATCGTTTTAGATACACTTCATGCATATTTGCTTCCATGGACTTTTACAACACAATTTTTTGTAAAATGAATGATAAATTTTGGCATATTCCTGCAAGGATTTAGTTTTGAGGTTCTCCATATTTTTATATCCTTTGTAAAAAGCTATCGAAGTGGTTTTTATTACACATTTACACATTAATTTCTTATTTATGGTAACATATAGAATTTATTGTCAGCTTTTCTATATAATATATATTTAACATTTCCTTATTTCTCTTCAGCAAGTTATACATTGTTGAGATATTAATCTCACTGTCTCTTAGGTTCAGTTCATTTAATTTATTGTCTGCTAGGTGTTATAGGTAGTTTAGTTTTACTTCAGTTTACTTCAGTCATTTATTGCTGATGTTCGCAATGTATCCCTATTTAACTATTTCGTAATATTGACCTAAGCAACTCTTTGCTCCATTTTACTTTTCAGTTTCTCAACTATTTTCATCCAGCTTGCATAAGGCTCCCTGGAGAGAAACAACAAAGCCATGAAGGAGTAGAAGAGAGGATAAGTTGGTTGGCGTGACTGTGAAGCTAATACTCGCACCAACGCGCCAAAAAAAAGGATTGGCGCAAGAATACAAGCCATAATCGCGCCAGTTTTTTGCCTTGCATAGTTTTTTTTTAGTCGGGGCTGTTTGCAATCGAGGCCGCGCCAGTCAAAGCCTTTTAAAAAAAAATTCTTTGGATTTACCTGCGTTAAGGTGAAAGCCATTTTGCGTGATTTTCAAAATTTTACATAAGAGGTATCGATTTTAAAAAAGGTGAAACCGTTTTATGTGATTTTCAAAGTTTTACATGATTTAAAAAAGGGTGAAACTTTTATATAAAGAAAGTTTTTTTCAATAAAAAAAACTTGAAATTTCTTCAAAGGTTTTTATAAAGAGCATGCGGTGAAGGTGAAGTTTTTTTAAAAGACGAAAGTATTTTTTGGGAAGAGGAAATTAAAAAAAGGGCTTTTAAGGGATTTTTTTAAGTCTTTAAAAGAAATTTAAATTTTTTTTAGAGGAGATTTACAAAAGGCGCATATTATCATTTGAAGAAATAATGGCCTCTTCAAGTTCTTTTCCATAGACACCAAATTTGATTGGAAAAAATTATGAATTTTGGAATTTGAGAATGAAGATTTTTTTACAAGCACAAGATTGTCGGGACACGCTTCTGATTTCTTATGTAGAGCCGACCCAAGAAGCATGGGCAACCATGACTAATAATCAGAGAAATGCAGCTATTGAACTCAGAAAGAAGGAGCACAAAGCCAAATGCTGGATACAAAATTCAGTCGATGATTCTATTTTTGACAAAATAACTAGTGTGACAACACCAAAAGAATGTTGGGATATTTTTCAAGCTACGTATAAAGGAAATGATACAATAAAGACTGTTAAACTACAAACATTGAGAGATTAGTTTGAAACTCTAAATATGGCTGACACTGAGAATGTGGATCAGTTCATGACTAGAGTTATGGGAATAATGAATCAAATCAAACTCATTGGCGAAACCATTACAGACCAGAAAGTTGTTGAAAAAGTTCTTCAAATTCTACGAAAGAAATATGACATGATTGTCACAGCCATTTTGGAATCCAAATATTTTAAAACTTTCTCAGTAGAACAGTTGACTGGATGACTTTGGCACAAAAAAAAAGACTCAATCTGACAGATTACCCTAGAAGACTCCATGGAACAAGCCTTCAAAGCAGATCTCTCATTTGACAGAGGTAGAGGCAGAGGATATAGAGGTGGTAACAAGCAAGGCAGAGGTCGACGCAATGGAAGATCTGATCATCATCATGCAACAGAGCAGTGGAGACCTCCACAAAACTGAAATCAGAGAGGAAGGTCATGGAAAATATCAAGTGTTCAATGTTACTACTGTAAGAATTTTGGCCCCTACGAACACGACTGTAGAAAGAAACAGTCAGATCAGCACAGAGGCTATATCAATCTTGCCAACAGTGAAGGAGAATCCTCAGAGACCATGTTTCTTTCATGCTATCTCTCTAAAGACAAACAGAGTGAAGATATTTGGTTGCTCGATAGCGGATACAGCAATCACATGACAGGAAATAAGAACCTTCTTTCTTCTCTAGATGCTTCCATAACATCGGAGATAACGCTTGGAGATCGTACAATTATTAAAGATGAAGGAAAATGTATTTTTCCTATTTTTACTAATAAAAATCAAAACAAATACATCCCTGATGTTTATTATGTTCCTCAGCTCAAACATAATCTCCTTAGTGTAGGATAATTAATGGAACATGGATATGATGTATTGTTTCAAAAGAACACCTGCTATATGTATGACAAAGATCCTCATAAAATATTGATAGAAAAACTTGAAAAGACCAAGAGTAGGATGTTTCCATTGACCCTTAGCAGCTAAAATACCAACCAATATCTAGTCCACAATATATCAAGAATAGATGAAACTCATCTATGGCATTCTAGGTATGGTCACATTCTAGTCAAGAGTCTCAGTCTGCTTCAAAATAAATATATAGTCATTTGTCTACCTACTATCAGTGAAAAAGTCTGTAATTGTGAAGTTTGTATCTTCTCCAAGCATAAAAGAGATAGTTTTCCCTCATCAACCTCAAGGGCGAAAGAGCCTTTGGCACTTATCTATACCGACATATGTGGTCCAATGTAGACATTGTCCATTAGTGGTAGTTTCTACTTATGACTTTTATTTTTTACTTTAGCAGGAAGATATTGGTGTATTTTTTAAAAAACAAATCAGATGCCTTCTCTAGATTTCTGGAGTTCAAGGAAGAAGCAGAAAAATAGAGTGGAAAAATCTTGAAAGTACTCAGATCAGACATAGGAGGAGAATACACCTCAAATGAATTCAAAACATTTTGTCGACAAAAAGATATCCTAATGCAGTACACAACCAGATACACTCCACAACAAAATGGAGTAGCAGAAAGAAAGAATGAGTTGATCATGAACATGGTGAGATGCATGCTACGGGAGAAGAAGTTGAAAAATAACTATTAGGCTGAAGCAGTTTCAACAGTAGTGTATGTTCTTAACAGATCTCCAACATCCAGCCTACAAGATAAAATACCTCAAGAGGCATGGGATGGAAACAAGGTAAATGTGTCACACTTTAGGATCTTTGGATCAGTAGCTTTTTCTCATGTTCCTGAAAAACTAAGAAAAATACTTGATGATAGAAGTGAGAAATGCATATTGGTAGGTTACAGTGAGTAGTCGAAAGCTTGTAGACTTTATAACACAATTACCAAAAATTTCATTATAAGCAGAGATGTGAAATTTTTCGAAAATAAATCTTGGTTTGACCATGTAGATGAAACTTCAAATCAACCTTTCTATCCACCACAACCTCCAATATTACAGGTTCAAGAATAGCGAGAACATTCTGAAAGTGGAACATCATCAAGCACTGATTAAGCCAATGATTAAACATCTTCAGAAGAGGGGCATAAAAAAAAAATTATCATAGAGATATATGAACAGAAGCATGAATCTGAATAATATAATATGTTTGCATTCCTTTCAACTCAACCAACTGATTTTGAAGAAGCAGTTAAAGAAAATCATTGGGTCTAAGAAATGAACCAAGAAATTTCTGCCATAGAGAAAAATCGGACTTGGGAATTAGCTAATCTCCCAAGAGACAAAAAAAAAAATTGTTGTAAAATGGGTATATAAGACCAAGCTAAATGAAAAAGGAAAAGTTGAGAAACATAAGGCAAGGTTGTTTGCCAAAGGATTCTCACAACAGTTTGGTGTCAACTATGGTGAAACGTTTTCTCCAATAGCAACTTTAGACACTGTCAGAACCATTTTCTCCACAACAGCTCAACACAGATGGAAAGTCTATCAGCTTGATGTAAAATCTACCTTCCTAAATGGTGTATTACAGGAAGAATTTTATGTAGAGAAGCCTCCAATTTTTGAAGTAAAAGGACAAGATCATAAAATATATAGATTGAAGAAATATTTATATGGTTTGAAACAAGCTCCAAGAGCTTGGTACAGTCGAATTGACACCTATCTCATCAACAATGGTTTTTCCAGAAGCAGCCATGAACCCACTTTGTATACCAAATCTCATGAAGGTAAAATTCTTATTGTATTCCTTTATATAGATGATCTTCTTTATACAGGAAATATGATGTTAGAATATTTCAATGCAGCAATGGAAGAAGAGTTTGATATGACAGATCTAGGAGTCATGAAATATTTCCTAGGAATTGAAATTCACCAATCTGATAATGGAATTTTTGTTGGTAAAAAAAAATATGCCACTGATATCATTCAAAAGTTCAGAATGACTAATTGCAAATCATCTAATACACCAATTTCTCAAGGTACAAAACTCAACAAAGAAGATGTAACACCATCTATTGATCCCACATTGTATAAAAGCCTAGTTGGTATTTTTTTGTATCTAACTGCAACTAGACCAGATATTATGTTTGCAGCAAGTTTTGTCTCAAGGTTTATGCAGTCACGAAAGCTTACTCATTGGTAGGTTGAAAAAAGGATCTTAAGGTATATTGCAGGGACCATAGACTATAGTTTGTTTTATACACATTTTGAAAATTGTTCACTTTCAGGTTATACAGACATCGATTATGCAAGGAGTTTAGATGATCGCAAAAGTACCTCAGGGTATGTTTTTCATCTTGGAACAAATATTATTTCATGGGCATCCAAGAAATAGTCAATTTTTTCAACATCTTCTGCAGAGGCAGAACATGTATCAGCAAATTCAGCAGCTTGTCAAGCAGTATGGTTGAGAATATTATTGAAAGACATTTCAAATATTCAAAAGGAGCCAACTCCAATTTACTGTGATAACAGTTCAACAATTTCTTTATCAAAAAAACATGTTTTTCACAAAAAGAGCAAGCATGTTCACACACGTTTTCATTTCATTTGTGAACTTGTCCATGATGGGGACATCACACTTTCTTTTTGTGGATCCAAAGATCAGCTTGCAGATATTTTCACAAAGCCATTGGGAAAGAATGTATTTGAATTTCAAAGAGAGAAATTAGGCATTGTTAGTGCCTCCACTTGTAACAGTTGAGATTAGGAGGGGATGTTGAGCTCTTAATATCACTATCCGTTAGGTTCAGTTCATTTAATTTATTATCTTCTAAGTGTCATAGGTAGTTTAGTTTTACTTTTGTTTACTTCAGTCATTTATTGTTGATGTTTCTAATGTATCCCTATTTAACTATTTCGTAATATTGAGATGAGCAACTCTCTACTCCATTTTACTTTTCAGTTTCTCAATTCTTTTCATAAATATATTCTTAGTCAGTTGTAATTATTGTGCATGTTATTTTCTTTTAATTTTGTTTATTTGACATACATATTTACAATGCTCCTGATTTCTTACACACTTAATATTTAAGTATTATCTTTATACATATAGTAAATGTAGTTCATTTGAATATTATGTTTTAGTCCAGGACATTATGGTTACCCGTAACCTGGGGACCATTGTTTGTTCCTTGTGAGTTATCATACACAAGTGAGGAGTAAGGTTTTGATATTGTGATGAAGATACATTTTTTTCATGGATTGAATTTAAGGGTTCAACCTCGGTTCAAAACCCAAAAATCACTCTACAATATTCAATGATTGTACTAAAATTTAATTATATATGAAAGGGAAGACAACACTCTCTTTTTTTAAATATTTATTATTTTTTTGTCCAAAATGAAATTTATTCCATAGGGTTGTTCTCTTTTACTTTATAAACATAGGTTTTCTTAGGTCTAATTCCCTTTCATCAAATTTTATTTTACACCGTAAGTATCATGTATTTTTAGCACCAATTTCTATTTTCTTTTACTTTGGCATGTAGACCATGTTTTTCTTACATGTTCCTGTATTTTTATAATAAAATAACTCTACTTACTTCAAGTAGAAATAATTATCCAAAAGTATTTCATAAATAGGAAAAAGGCTTAACTTTCTTGTACAAGTAATTTCCCCAAGTTCTCCCTCTAACTTTAACTTAAAATAAGTAAGCTCCTTCGAGTTGTATCCACCACTCCTTATGGAGAATCCCACAAATTGTTTTCATCTATTTACTATATTTTCTCTCCCTTTCGTAAGGGTTATACATATATTGTATTTATCTCCTACAATATTTTATTGAAATGCCATCATAAGTTATTTATGTCTTACTCTAAACTGTTAAAGTGGTTTGGTTTTTTTTTTTTTTTTGTCTTATCTCTTGTTTTATCTTTTTTTTTCCAGAAAAAAAAACCAAGTCATTTTCCTCCTCTTTTTCCAAGAAGAACAAAAGGGAGTTCATGTCTTCCATTTTTCTTCTTCCTACCTCCTTATGCATAAATACTTCAATTGTTTTCCCTAATAGTTAGAAGTTAATATCCCATGTTAGTCTCTAACATATCTATGAGAGAGAGAAATTCTCATTAATTATATTTTTTTTTTATGTTAGAAAATAAAACAACAATTCAGCACATGTAATAAAATACATAAGAGTCATAAAATAAGTCTTTCAGTAGTATCATAGACAAATCATAGAACCAAATGTTTCGTCATTTTTTTTCATAATTAGATACAAATACATCACATTAACACAAAATACTATATAATATGACAAAGATAATAATTAATAAAGTTGGAAATATTACAAATATAGGGAAGTAATACTTGATATTTATGCATTGGAAATAGAGAAAAACATGATAAAACAATATCACTATTGGGATCATCGTAGAGGGTTTCTATTTTTTCTTCATTTTGTTTGAGAAATTTTCTCAGATTTAATGGATATGATTTTAAAAAACTATTAAGTTTTTTTTCTACCAAGGCCTCAAGTTTTATCTTTTATAAATTTTCTTTTTAATGCTTGATATATTCTTAAAATTTTCATTTCTATTTATTCTAATCAAATATCCTAAACTTTACTTACCTATATAAAAGAAAAAAAGGAAAATAAAAATTTCTCTAACATTTTTATATAGACCTTACTCACTAAATTAGTAAAAAATCAATTAGACATAAATTTGAAATGCTTCATGGAAAATACTAATATGAAGAAAATAAATGATTTTTTTAATGAATACCATAAATATTGAGGGATACATAAATATCCAACCTATTTAATGGTATATCTAAATTTGTTTTTATGAAATGGTCCCCTTCTTCAAAATTGACCATTACCTTTAAGGTCAGTATTCGAAAATTCATTATTTAACTTATAGCTTAAGAAATTCAGCAATCTCTTTATGCAACCAAGTTTAGCGTGATCAAGAGAAAAACTACATTTGAAGCTCCCACCATTAAAAAAATAGCTCACAGTATTCAAACATAACATTGTTGAATGTATTAGTATGGAGTGTTATTTCTCACCTCTAAATACTGAAAACATATGTAGAACTTAACGATAAACTGATCATTCTACATCCACTCTGATATATTTACTTTGATAAATAAAGCTATATTTGTTAAAAAACACTTTGGAAATGAAAAACTTAGAATAAACTACCATATATCGATGTCTCATTTACATATTAGTGTATTAGTGAATATTTGGTGACTAGGCATGGGTTGAGTGGAATTTCTATCCATTACTTGACAGATTATTATAGTGTATACTTGAGGAATTTTATTCAATTACTCACAGTTTAATTCCCCAAGATCCAATTGGAGAGGGAGTTGAAATTAAATGTTTTGGGACAGAACTTGATTTTATTGGTTTTTCTCCACCCCGGAAAGCAAAGATATAAATATATTGTATATAATAGATGTTTCGAAGTATACACTTGGTATTTGAAATTGATAAAACTAGCGCTGGGGTTACATTCAAAATTGACAATATTTGTATATTGTTGAACATGCTCTTCTGACCATGAACATTTCCACCTGATTATAGTTGGACATTAAGATTATATACCTCTAATAAAAATCAATATTAAATTGAAAATATTTTGGCATTAATAAAAGATATCCTTTTTCACTTTCAATATTTCGAATCAAATGAAATCTCTTTGGATCCCCACTTCCTCGAATATGAATACAAAGAAGGTATATCTCATCCTACTCTACCCTCTAAATGAACATAATTTATGACTCAATTGATCAGCAACATTAAAGAAAAGGAAAATTAGTTATAATTTTATATTTTCTTATTAATTTAATTTTAATTATCATAATAATTATAATCATAATATAAAAAATTATTTAACATAATATTTTTATGCTTAAAAAGAAGTGTAAGAAATATTCTTAGAATAATATATTATATTATAATTATAATATAATGTTAATTATATTATAAAGATTATATTATATTATATTGTACATATTATATATCAATAATATAATGATAATTGACAATCACTAAACTTTATTTCAAAACATTGAAAAAATATTTATATAACTAAACTTTACTTCAAAAGATTGAAAAATATTTCAAAAATAAAAACTACCACGAAAATGAAAACAGTAAAAGAGAAAAAATAAGAAAAACCAATAACAGATAATAAAACACTTATGTTGGCTTTTCTGAAATGATGAAAGTCTTCTCATGGAACTGCAGCGGTTTAGGCATGATAAGATGCAGGTGTTATGGATCTGATGCGAGAGAACTAGGGTTTTGAGGATCGCTCTCTGATCCAAGGCCAGAACGCTGGCAAAAAGCCGAGATCGCCTCCAGGATCTGCGGCAACAAGGACTGAAACTGGCACAGAAGATGGGACGGCCGGGGGCCCCTGGAGCCCCCACTTTCAAACAAGTAATTATAGACAAAGGAAAGAAGATGGCCGAGGGTTCGAAAATCCCAGGCTCCTCAGCAACTCGTGATCACGCCGGCCACACTGAGATACTCTCAGATCGCTTCACGGCAGAAACGGGGAAGGGATCTACCAGCAAAGAAGGAACCAGTATCGATCAACCCTCGCAAGAGGCAGATCCACGAAGAAACGCTACAGATCTGAATGCTAATGCCGATCAAAATGCTCATCTTGGTCGATCTGAAAATTCTGGAGGAAACAAAGCACAACCAAAATTGCAAGGGCGATGCAAACCAAAAGCTCTTGACAGCCTTAGGGTAAACATCACTGATCCAGATCTACAAGAATACCGGGATCACATGTCAATCTACGTGGTAATATGCAAATTCATGGGGTTCTGGCCCAGTGAAAAAGCTCTCTGTCAATGGATCAAGCAAGTTTGGAAACCGCGAGGGGATGTACAACTTCACCTAGTAGCCAAGGGCTTTTTCACGGTGGTGTTTACCAATCTGGACGACAAGGACTGGATCTTTGAAGGAGGTCCCTACTTCTATGCTTCTGCAGGCCTCTACATGCGGCCATGGAAACCTAACTTTGCACCTGAGCAGGAAACCTTCACTCAAGTACCAGTCTCGATCAGACTCCTCTCCTTGCCAATTGACTATTGGAGACCAGCAGCGCTGGAACAAATCGGCAATACTCTAGGCACCTTTGTCCGGGCTTCTGAAGCCACTCTTCAAAAAAGGTACACAACTTATGCTCGCATCTGTGTTGAAATGAATGTTTCTGGACCTCTGCATGAAGGACTTTGGTTAGACTATAGAGACAAAACCTACTTTCAAACTATAGACTATGAGCAAATACCTTTCAGATGCCGGAAATGCCATGAGCATGGGCATCTAATCAGAGAATGCCCTCAAAACAAAACGGAGGAACTCCCCAAAGGGAAACCCTCTTCGTCCTCGGATGGATTCATTCGGCCCACTGGAAGGCACAGAGCCAGTCGCAGAAATCACCCTAAAACAGCAGATCCAAACACTGGCACTACAAATCCTTTTGAGATACTGGGAGAGGACTCTCAAAAGAATAAGGCAGATCCAGATCTAGCAGATCAGATAAATGATCAGACTAAAGACACCCTCGATTCGGGGAATCTCAATGCAGCAAGCTCAGAAGAAAAGTACCAAGAAGGAGATGAGTACATGGTCCTCAGCGAACAGGGCAGAGAAGACCTAGAATTGGATGAGATTTTGGAAAAAGAAGGGCTAGATCTTAACTCAATAGTGGAACAATGGCAACAAAAATGGATAGACAAAGTACCAGAAGAAGAAATCAATAGAATCAACCATCTATTCTTAGCCAAACAGGATGCAATATCAAAAGGTGTGAAACGGGGTCGTGGTGCTACCAAGAGCCTGGGCATCAAATCACAAACCCTACACCAGACGCAGGCTAGCAGCCAATACAAAAAGAAACGAGGAAGAAGATCAGACAAAGATGCTCTCTTCGAATTAGGACAGCTGCTGATAAACTCGGGAAAGATGAAAGCCCTTGAGGCTTTCTCCTTCTTATCCTAATCCCAGTTAACTATGAAAGTCCTCTCATGGAATGCAAGAGGAATGGGAAGCCTCAGGAAACAGAGGCTCCTGAAAAAGAAAATTACACAAGAAAAACCGGATATGGTCTTCCTTCAGGAAACCAAATGCACTATTCAGAAGCAAAATGAGCTAACTAAACGTCTGAGCAGACATCTCGAGCATCTGGCTGTGGAAGGAACAGGAATGAGCGGAGGCTTAGCCATCCTCTGGAACCCAAATGTCTACCATCTCATTAATGCTGAAGCTTCAAAGCACTTCCTAGCCTTACAAATGCAAATTATCGGAGAAAGAGGCTCCTTCTTATTTGTCAATATCTACAGCCCCCAACTTTTGGAGGACAAATTACTGCTACTCCGTCAATTAACCAGCCTGCATCACAGGCACAACACCTCTCAGGCCATATATGGTGGGGACTTCAACATGATAACCTCACTCGAGGAAAAGAAAGGAGGCACCAGGACTCTCAGCAATGATGCCCAAGCTTTTAATGCCTTTATTCAAGATCTAAGCCTGGTAGACATAAAGCCTAGCAATGGTATGTTCACTTGGACTAATAGACAAGGAGGAGACAGGCTCATAGCTTCCCGTTTGGATCGCTATCCAGTCTCCGAAAGCCTCCTCCTAGAAGGGAAAATTATAAGTTCTGAAATCCTTCCTTCCGGGGGATCAGACCATTGGCCCATTTCTCTGCAAATGTCGATTTCAGGTACCCCCAAAAACAGGCCTTTTCGCTTCGAAAGATTTTGGCTCACCCATAAAGATTTCTTCAGCAGCATAAAAACATGGTGGAATACTCCTCTGC
>CM076574.1:688651925-688712644 GCA_034641835.2 Pinus albicaulis | reverse complement strand
GTACAAAAATGTTCAACTTACAAGCAAGGCTCAAGTTTATCAAAGCACAACTGAAAACTTGGAATCGAGAGGTCTTTGGGGACATATTTGCAGACAAACGCCATCTGGAGCAGCAATTGGAGGAGATCCACAATGAATGGATTCAAGGTAATACATCACGGGAATCCATCGACATGGAAAAGCAGCTCATGAAGAAATGGAATGAAAGGTGCGAGCAGGAAGAAATACTATGGAAGCAAAAGTCACGCAATCAATGGTTGAAAGAGGGAGAAAGAAATACTAAGTTCTTCCACAGGTCTGCTATTGACTATAGATGCAGCAATAGAATCACCAGATTACAAGGAGAGAATGGAGAAATTCTCAGCTCACACCAGGACATCACCAATCAACTTCGCAGACATTTTCAATCCATTGCCACTGAACCAGAGTGCAACCTAAGGGAGGCCATCGCCAGGGTTACCTCATCCATACCCAAACTCATCACCGATGAGCAAAACAGTGCCCTGGAACGACCAGTTTCCCTCCAGGAGGTGGAGGTGGCGGTCAGAGAGATGGCCAATGGGAAGGCTCCAGGACCTGATGGATTTACAGTGGATTTTTTCAAAGCTTGCTGGGACATTGTGAAAGAAGACATTTGGAAAGTGGTGGAAGATTCAAGACTATCGTCTTCAATCTTAAAGTCACTAAACTCCACTTTCATTGCTTTGATCCCCAAGGAAAAAGATGCCTGCACTCCGTCCAAATTTAGGCCCATTGCCCTCTGCAATGTGGTTTATAAGATCATTTCGAAAGTCATTGCTAATAGACTTAAACCTATCCTACCTCAAATCATTTCAGAAGAACAGTCAGGGTACGTTGAGGGTCGACAGATCATGGATAACGTTCTGTTAGCCCATGAAATGATTCATACTCTAAAGACTCTAAGAAAGGCAGGCATGATTATACAACTGGACCTCTCAAAAGCGTATGATAAAGTAAGTTGGGCCTATCTCGAAGTTGTCCTCCAAGCTTTTGGCTTCAGCACTAGATGGATAACTTGGATCTCAGCTCTGATCAAAACGCCTAACCATTCAATTCTAATCAATGGAGCCCCCTCTCAACCTTTCTACCCAACCAGGGGTATAAGGCAGGGAGACCCTATCTCCCCGTTCCTTTTTGTTATTCTAATGGAAGGGTTTAGCCGTCTCATTAAATCTGCTCAGGAGAACAATCTGATAAAGGGTTTGCAGCCATTAACCAATTTTCCGGCCACAACACACCAGCATTTCGTGGATGACACTATGCTGCATGGCACGCCCACTGTAAAAGAAGCAAAAGGTTTTAAGAAAATTCTCACCTTGTTCATTCAGGCTTCTGGAATGGATTTCAACTTTGACAAATCCATGATATTCTTTTTTAATACCCATCTGGCAGTTCAAAGACATCTAACTGCAATCCTCGGGTTCAAGCGAAGCTATCTCCCTTCCAAGTATTTAGGGATTCCCCTCACGGACAAGCCCTGGCATAAGTCTCATTGGGAAAATCTGACAAACAAGCTTGCTGACAAATGCAACCACTGGACCAACAGAGTCCTCAACCTGGCAGGGCGTATGGTAATGACCAAAGCGGTTCTTCAAGCAATTCCTCACTACATGCTTTCGATTCTCCCTGCACCGCAAGGAGTCCTTCAGAAAATTAGAACCATCCAACGAACCTTCCTATGGTCGGGCAACTCTGGCAAGCAAAAATGGGCTTTGATGGCTTGGGATAAACTATGCAGACCCAAAACCTTCGGAGGGATTGGTCTGCAGGATCCTGGCACTATCAATAAGGCCAACGGAGCCAAGTTATGGTGGAGATGGTTAACTGATCCCAATACTCCATGGGAAAAATTGTGGAAGGCCAAATACGCAGCTCATTGGCAGCACGCAGAGCTTATCAGAAACACCGAGGTCCCGACGGGCTCCCCCATTTGGAACTTAGCTCGAGCCAATCAACATATAATTCAGAATCATTGCTTCTGGGAGATAAGAAATGGGCACTCGGCTCTCTTCTGGGAAGATGCTTGGCAACAGCTCCCGATACTAGAAAGCCCTAATTTTCATCCTTTGCAGCAATGGTATCAGGAAAACGGAAAAACAAAAGTCCATCACTACTGGGTGCAAAGCAGTGAACCGCAGCAATGGAGGAGCTGGCAGCTGACTCCTCCTCCCCCAGAGGAACAACTGCAGAATCTAAACAACACCCTCAATGACACTCTTAGCAAAAGAGTTCTTAGAGAAATGCACGGTCGAGACAAACTCCGCTGGGGCATGCTGGCTGGCGGCTCCTTCGACCTGAAAGAAGCTAGGCATAACTTGGATAACAGGGAGGAGAAGGACAAAGTAGCTTGGTATGAAAATGTCTGGGCTGGGATTCTATGGCCCAAAATTAAACTGTTCCTGTGGCTTGTGCAAAACAAGAAAGTCCTAACTTGGGAAAATCTAACCAAAAGAGGTTTCATAGGACCTTCCCGCTGCCCATTATGTGAGCAGCAGGAGGAAACTACCAACCATCTCTTCAACAGTTGTGACTGGACCAACAAGCTCTGGGAATGGCTTCAAGAAATCTTCCAGAAATCTGACAGACAACACAATTCAATTCAAGAAACCATAACCAATTGGCGAACACAATACTCCAACAACGTTATGGTAAATTCACTATGGAAGAACAGTCCCGGTTTTCTTATATGGAATGTTTGGAAGGAAAGAAATAACCGAATTTTCCAAAAACGAAGCATTCGACAACTTGATGATTTAAAAATAGTCATCATGCAAGGGCTCACGGAAACAACTCGTACCTGGTGTACAGAAGAAAAGATTGAAACCATCTCTCCCAATGACAGAAGAATTCTGGGCATCTTCGGGCTCATTGATTTAGCAGAACATCTCCTGACGAAAACGGCTCTCCGACCAATTCCTCCTCCTATCATCTGGCAGCGTCCGCCCCATGGTTTCTGCAAGTTGAACTTCGACGGTGCAGCAAAGGGCAACCCTGGCCCAGCTGGGGAAGGTGGGGTTCTACGGGATGAAAATGGAAGCATCATTCATATCCTAAGCAAAAATATGGGAGAAACCACAAACAACTATGCCGAATTCACAGCTCTAGAACAGGGTCTCCAACTCTTAGTTCAGCTGGGCAAAAGAAAAGCTATCGTGGAAGGCGACTCTCAGGTGGCCATAACCACAGCTAAAAAAATCCAACATGGAACGCAACCCGCCAAAGCAACCAAGCATTGGAGGTTAGCCGCGGTCACGGAAAGGATAGCACAGCATTTACCCTCTCTCAGCGGAATAATCTTGCAATCCGTGCGAAGGCAAGCAAACTCGCTCGCGGACCACATTGCTAACTACGCGGTTGAAAATCTGACTCTTGCCTGGGACACGTGTTGGCATGAGCTCAGGGATGATAAGCTTCGGGATCAATGCAGCGCAATATCAAGAAAGGACCTGAATGCAGTTGATTCGGTAGGATGGACGGCAGGACAGTCATCATCAGAAAATCAGGCTTAACAGTATGGTGATTGCGCCGGTCGAGCGGCACACGCAGGAGAAATTAACGAAAAGCCATCGGAATCAGCCATCCTTAATGAGTAGGAGTTATGGCAAAGGAAACAGCTCCACTGAGCGCCTTAAGCACTGGATGACAGCATGTGAAGGATCACATAGCAGAACGAACATCTCTGATCACTCACCCAGACTTGGCGGCAGTACGTTGAGGCAACTTGCCCTCAATTATGGCTTTAAATGGCTTCCCCGAAGCACGCTTCAACCCCTCTCCACTCTCTTTATTAGCTCATCCCCGCAACCCTCCGGTATCATTCCTGCATTGGATTTTCAATTTGCAGGCTTCTCTTCTAATCTAGTTTCTAGTTTACACAAAGGAATAGGTGCAGGAACAGTCTCGAGGGCCATGGCGGAAATGAATCCAAGAAGCATCAAAGCCTCACAAGCCCTCAAAAGGGCCATGGACTGTTATGAAGCTTCGGTCTCCAAACGCGGCAAGCAGACTATAGAGGTACTGGAGGAAGAAGTAGAATTGGCTCGAACACACACGGACGACACCAACATCAGTGAAGAGGTGGATTGGCTCGTGGACCCCGGAACTCCATCCACACGGCAGACCCAATTTCTGCAAACACAAGTCGTCGCGTGGCAAGTGAAAACGATGTTAGCCAAGGCCATAGACATGCAAGGGGCAGTAGTAAAAGAAACGTTTGCGGCGACGTCCATGGCGTCGGCTCAGAACACTGCCCGCCTCGACAAACTGGAGATTGCTTTTAATTCGCTAACTGCGGAATTAAAACAGCAAGGCACCGCCATGGAAAAGTTCGTCCGCCGTTTTGAAATCTATCTCCGCCACGTTCACCGTGTCTCCATCGAGCTTCCTTCGGACGATGAGCAGGACACCGTGATCAGACGGTTCAAGCCACGGGCTCCAACCACAGGCGGTGAAGGCATAACTTCGGTCGAAGGGGGTCACTCGGGTGCTTCTACTCCAAATATCTAATGGCTCAGCTTTCCCTATGCTTTTGTGTCAACTGGTTAATCTTTGTTTTGTGTCCTATGTTTCTTCACAGTATTTTTACAGTCAATTCTCGACTTGTAAAAGGCCTCTATGGCCTACAGCAATATTTTGGTCTAGTTTTACAATCAAAGGGTGTCCCTGCGTGGCAGCCCTGTAGATTTTCTTTAAAGACTAAGATGGTCAAAGTTCAAGCTACTGCTCAGCTATGTAAAAACTCAGTCCTTTGAAAGATCGAAGGGAAGCAGGCCCATCTGTTGTCAAAGCCGTAAGTCTTCGCTATCCAAAGCTGTAACCTCTGTTCATATCATAATATAATGATACTACTTACTTACAAAAAATAAAAATAAAACACTTATGTTGTAGGAACTTTGAAGACACACATTAATCGACAAATGTTTATATAAATTAATATTCATTGTAATTGAAATGAAAGTGATACGGTAAACATGATTTTATACTTTTCGTGTATTGCAACTCCAAGCACAGATGTATAATATAAGTCCACTAAAATAGAAAAATTCAGAGAATATTTGCAATCGTTTAAATACCGCATAAAGCTTAATCACGAAAGTATATCGTGCATTATTGTCGATCTAGGTATTATAGTTATAAATATATTTCACAACTGAAGCCCTTTTTATTAATAAAATTATGGAGATAACCTACAATGGCCTTCGAAGCGTTTAATAATCACTCACATCTAAAACTTAGATATTTTATATCTATTTCAATCGCGTGTAAAGTTTGTGATTCATATTTAGTTAAATTATATATATTTGAAAGGTAAGCACATTTACAAGTTTAGTATTTTATAACTATTTGTATTTTTAGAAATTGTTATGAAAGGTTGAAAGTTTAATATAGAATTGAATAAGACTGTAAATGAATCATATTTAATTATATGATAAATGATGGTTTGTTTTCCCTTTCGATTTTTTTTCTATTGAAAATTTCAACAAACACAAATTTTAAAATTAAAAGTAACAAATTCTATAAAATTGTTCATTAAAAAAGAAATAGTCTTATTCTTTTTGTTGGAAAAATAAAAGTAACAGACTATTCATTAAAAAATAATCTTATTCCTTTCCTTGGAAAAATAATATCCAAGAGAAAATATTTTTAAGGTCTTTTTAAAATAAAGTCAAAATCACTTTATTCTAATATTTAAAAATAGTTTTATTCTTTTTCTGGGAAAAATAACATCCAAGAGAAAAGATTTTTAAGTTTTTTTTTTTTTTAAATAAAGTCAAAATCACTTGATTTTAATATTTAGAGTTGAAATAAATATTCAAGTAGTCGGTTAATGGTTGTTATTTAAGATTTTATTTTACATAATAGTGATAATATTGTTCAGAAGGTTTTGGATAGATATTAAATGATCAAGAGTGCTTTTTAAAGACACTCTTTGATGTGAAGTCATTCGTTCAATTTCATGTGAAGACATTCTTTAATGTGATGTCATTGATTCATAAGAGTGATATATTGTACATGATAAAGATGTAATCTTCCCAAACTTTCAAAACAAAACATAATAATGATAATATTCAAATTATTGTATAATAAATAATAAGACAAAATTAAAATACTAAAATAAACAAATCTAATTTAAAATATTATGATTATATTTCTATTCAATTAATGAAAATTAACATTATTAGAAAGAAATAAAATTGTTATGAGCTTCACACTGAAATCATTTCATACACTATTCCTAAATCAAACTTCTCAAACTTTTATCCTATCATAATTATCATAATAATGAGTAAAAAATGTTTGTTTTTTAAAGGTTTAAAAACATAAATAAATTTTTAATATAAAGAAGGAAATTTATCAATTTTCTTCATGTACCATAAATTATTGTATGTTAAAAAATATCACCATTATTTTTTTGAGTTTAATTTTAAAAACTATTTATTTTAATTCAATTAGTATTTACTATAATTATAGAAATTAGAATTCCTATAGACATCAATTTATAAGAGGCATAAAGACATTTACTTCATGATACATTGTGAAATTTAACAAAATGTTTGTATGACTTGTAATTAGTGGGAAACATAAATGGATCTACAACTTATTTTCTTTTCCATAAACAAATCATAATCTTGTGATTTGAACTTTAGATCTTTTAGTTTTCTCAAGACTCACATTACACAAATATATAATAATTATATTTTATATTATTTTTATTAAAAAATAATTAAGACACAAATTAAATATATACACATTTAAAAAATATTTAGAAATATAAACATACTAAAATAAAAATAGCCAATAATAGCTTAATAATATGAAGAAAATATAATGTAAAGCATGTAATATAATATTTGTTTTTAATTACTAAGGCATCAATTCTTTTGTAATAAATGTAAATACACTATCTATCACAACTAAAAAACATATTGGATGCATATATAACATGGGTTAAATCCTTACTATTACCTTATTAATAATGAAATTAGGTTTTTGAAGACTTTATTTTGATAAACATCCTTATCAATATAAGAAAAAATATCTTTTATTTTATAATATATATATATATATATATATATATATATATATATATATAATTAAAACCATTTACAAACTTTTAACATTTTATGAATCATTGTAGCCATTTATTTTTTTATAGAGAGACTTTTTGTAATATTCCTAATTAGCGACAGCTAATTGGAATATTCAATTTTGTATATTTTTTTCATCTATGGGTTGTATATAAATAAAGAGTGAGTAAAGAGGGTCTAACTCACTTTATTAGAATAAGACATCTGCCTAGTAGCACAACGTTGTGAGGAAGGGAAGGGTCAAGGGGGCCAAACACCACATAGAGGAGGAGGGGCCTACGTGCACTCTAGAATATTTTGCGCAGATAAGGATGAGGATGTGGAGGAGAGAGAGGCTACGACGGGTTTTGGAGGGAAACCAATGTTATAAAATATGATGGAGCCTCGTCATTTGGATCATTCTTGAGTTGTTGACTTTGGAGTGAGACTTTTGTCTTCTTGAGCATGCTAGTTGTTTAGCCTATCTGTAGCACTGTTTAGAGCATTGAGTGTCTCCGATCGGAGATCTCGCCCTTAGCCCTAGGGGACTTCGAGTGCCTGCTCGGGAAAGGTTTTTTTTTTCAGTATTTTGTGAGTCGTTTAATTGTTTGGGTTTGTTGCGGAGCTAGAGCTTATAGAGACTGCACAGTCACTGGGAGAGAGGACGCAGTCCATTATGGAGGAGCTTCAGATTGGGGTTTCTGCTGGTGATTCCACCGGGATTTTGAGCAGAGGGTCACCCTTTTCCCGTCGGAGGTTTTTTCCAGAGTTTGTGGTAGTATTCCAGCTGTTTCTATCCAAAAATAGCGTTGTACCTTGGAGGCCAGCGTAATTCACTGGGGAGGCAGTTTCTGGTGATTTCTGGGGTTGGCCATTCTTGGAATGGTTTTTGGATCTTGTCTGGGTTGTTGAGGAGAGGAGATTTGCTGATTTTCAGCTTATTCCGGCAAGGGGATCAGCCCCTAATATTCATTCCATTCCAGCAGTAGCATCCACATGGCATTTTCCAGCAGTTGCGACGCAGTTCATAGAGCAGCCATTTCTTGTCCTTTCTGAGAGTGTTTTCTTACTTGCTTTGGGAAATATCGCCTCTTGTACTTCATTACATTTCTCAGATTAATAAAATGGCTCAGCATTTTCTCTCTATGTTTTCTGGTTGAGTTGCAGTAGTTTCCGTTGTTGCCGTAGTTGTTGTATTCTCTTTCTATTTCTATTATTGTTTCTGAGCACTCTAGTTCTTTACCACTTGGTGTGTTTATCTTTCGCTCCTAGACCGAGTCTGGAAAGGGCCAGGTAGCCTCCGAATCTCGTCCTATTTTAGAGGTGACATATCCAGTAAATGTCGTCCCCGTCAATCTCTGGTTGGAGTTTGCTGTGTTTTAGAGATATCCCCGAAACAAGATATTACAATGGTATCAGAGCATAGTTATAGCTCAGCCTGTGGTCTATGACATCAGGAAAGAGACCGTGCAAAGGTAGGAAGTATAGAGACCATGAGCATAGGTTGGAGACCACCTACGAAGAGGAAGACTGTGCTCGGGTAGAGGATGCAGATCAGGAGAGAGAGCCTGTGACAGACACAGATCATGTGGAGCTTCTAGTATATTTAAGAGAGAAAGAACCAATGGCAGATGACACAGAGGCCAAACATTTTGGAGAGGCACTCCTCAAGTCTATGCAGGATTTAGCTAGATAGATTGAGGTGATGGGCCAGAGGTTCACAGCTATGGAGGCTAGGCAGCGTGAGACTCCAGGGTTTTTTGAGGTCAGAGAGGGATCAGGTACATCCCTTCATTTTCGCGAGCAGGGTGCTGCTCAGCGTGATACTCCTCAGCCGACGGCTTCATGTGCACCTACCCGCTCTACCATGCCCACTTTCTTGGGAGCAGATACAGGGGCAAGAGCCCAGCAGGAGGCAGAGCTTGGACACTTAGATGAGTATTTTACAAAGTATCAGACCTACGGGTAGGAGATCAGGGATGCTCTCACAATCAGAGATTTTGTGCAACTCCAGCAGGACAGTAGACCTCGTGACCATCATAGAGGGCACTAGCATTACCATGATGGAGATTCCCGCCGTGCCTCTAGTAGATTTCATTTTCCTACATTTGATGGATCATCAAACAGTTCAGCAAAGTCTTGGGTGGAGAAGCTGGACATCTATTTCCAACTTAACCAGATGTCCGAGATGGAGGCCATCAAGGTGGCAACATTACATTTGGATGGTGAGGCCCATGACTGGCGGTTCCATGGGATGGTGACACTCGGGCATTCCATAGTGATGACATATGTTGAGTTTACTAGGAGATTGATAGAGCATTTTGACCAGAGGGATCCGCAACAACATTTTGTTGAGCTGACGAAGCTCAAATAGACAGGGAGCCCAGAGACATGCATTGCATATTTCTTGAGGGTTTCGGTGATGGTTCCAGAACTATTCACGACATGGATGATATATATGTTTGTGGAGGGATTCGCAGAGCCACTTCGGGGTCTAGTCAGATCTACTAGACCAGCTACACTCCAGGATGCTATCATTGGGACTAGGGATTTGCAGGATGCATTGCCTATGACACGAACACCTTACCCCTAGAGACAGGGTTTCCAGCCCATAGGTGTGCTGCTGGAAAATCAAACTTCATTGAGGTCTTCTCCGATGATAGCAGGGAAGAGGATGAGGAGGATCATGAGGAGGCAGGAGATAGTCAGACGGCCTAGGATCAGTTGTCACCTCCACCTCTAGGGACAGGAGGTGCAGCTTTTGCACCCATAGCAGGGGCCCTTGCAGCTTTGCGAGGAGTTCCTACGTATTTGATGATGCGTGTACATGGAACAGTATGTGGCCAGAGCGTATCAGTTTTGGTTGACAGTGGGGCAACCCACAACTTCATTGATGCACAGATGGTCGAGCCGAGGGGTATACCGACCGAGAGTTTCGACGGGTTTTCAGTCTTGGTCCCAGGAACCCAGACGATGCAGTGTGCCCGATATGTTCTGGAGTTAGCAGTGACGATGGGTGCTTACACTGTGACTAATCACTTTTTCATGGTCAACATACTAGATACCAATGTGGTACTAGGTGTTAAGTGGCTTATTACTCTGGGGAAGGTCACCATGGATTGGGAGGCTTTAGAGATCGACTGGGATGACAAGAATATCAGGAAGCATGAGAAGATCCGCGGGATGCACACTTACCCCCCTCAAATAGTTTCGGCACACCGGATGGAGGCATAATTCCGAAAGGGAAACATAGAGTGGGCGATTGAGTTGCGGACATGAGAGGCAGAGACCACCAGTCAAGCAGTTCATCTAGAGATACAGGCTATCCTTGACAGGCATGAGGTAGTGTTTGGAGATATACCACCAGGTCGACCACCAGATAGAGGGTTTCAGCATACCATCGTGCTTGAGCATGGTATCCAGGCGGTGATCACTACACCCTATAGGCATCCCAAAGCCTATCGGGATGAGATTGAGCAAGCCATCTAGGAGTTGTTGGCTCTTGGACATATCACACCGAGCACGATTCCATTTGCTTCTTCTGTAGTGCTGCTGAAGAAGAAGGACAGCACCTTGAGGATGTGTATTGACTAAATGGCCCTGAACAAGAATACTCTGAAGAAAAGGTACCCTATACCCAGGATCGATGAGCTAATGGATGAGATGAGAGGAGTTAATTTCTTCTCAAAGATTGATTTGAGATCAGGGTACCATCAGATTCGCGTGAGGGAATAGGACATTCCTAGGACCGTCTTCAGGTGTCATTATGGGCACTTTAATTTTTTGGTTATGCCTTTTGGGCTGACCAATGCACCAGCCACCTTTCAGTCTTGCATCAACCATATCTTCCGCAGTCATCTAAGGAAGTTTGCATTGGTTTTCTTTGATGACATACTCATATATAGCAAGACGTGGGAGGAGCATCTCCAACATATAGAGGCAGTACTACGCATCTTGGAAGAGCAACAGTTCTATGCTAAGCTCTCCAAGTGTGAGTTTGGGATAACAGAGATGTTGTATTTGGGTCACATCATTGGAGTGAACGGAGTGAGGGTCCATGAGGAGAAGATTAGAGCCATCAAAGATTGGCCAAAATTGAAGAATGTGATGGAACTTCGAGGGATCATTGGGATATGTGCCTATTACAAGAAGTTCTTCAAAGGGTTCTCATAGCTTGCTGCACCCCTTACAGATCTGACGAAGAAAGGGGCATTCGGTTGGACATATATAGCGCAGCAAGCCTTTGAAAGGCTGAAGGAGGTGATGAGTAGCTGCCCAGTGCTTGTGTTGCCAGATTTTACGCAGCCATTTGTCTTGGAGTGTGATGCGTCGGGAGAGGGGATCAGCGCAGTATTGATGTAGGGGGGACACCCTATATATTTTGATAGCCGGAAGCTCCTTCCGCATGAGAGGTTGTATTCCATATACGACAAGGAGCTGTTGGCCATCATGCATGCCTTGGCCAAATTCCAGAAGTATCTGGTAGGGAATACATTTAGGGTGAGGACTAACCACAATAGCCTCAAGTTCTTTTTGGAGCAGAAGAAGCTCAGGAGAGGTAGCAGAAGTGGATCAGTAAGATCCAAGCATATGAATTTCACACTGAGTATGTAAAGGGTAAGAATAACGTGGTAGCAGATGCCATTTCATGTAGACCAGCCACGTTATCTCTTATGAGCTTGGACATAGATTGGAGGGCTCGACTTTTAGTTGAGTACTCCAAGGATAGGTTTGCATGTGAGGTGATAGATAGACAGGTGGTGGATGATAGGTACAGGGTGGTCGACGAGATCATCTATTATAGGGATATGATCTTCTTGACTAAGGGATCTTAGCTTAAGAAGAAGATACTCCAGGCATCACATGATTCTCCATTGGCAGGCTATCAAGGGTTTACCAAAACCTACAGGGCCATTAGAGAGAGGTTCTCATGGAAGGGCCTCAAGGAGGACGTACTCCAGCATATCACGGAGTGCGATGTTTATCAGAGGACCAAGGGGGAGATGAGACATCCCGCAGGGTTGTTGCAACCTCTTCCCATTCCAGAGGGGAAATGGGAGAGCATATCGACGGATTCCATCACAGTGTTTCCCATGGTGCGGGCAAGGATTGTATCCTTGTCGTCGTTGATCGACTAAAAAAGTATGCGCATTTTTTCGCCATATCCGCGCATTACACAGCAGAAAAAGATGGCAAGATGTTCTTTCAAGAGATTTTCAGGTTGCATGGTCTTCCTAAGACCATCATCAGTGACAGGGACAACCGCTTCATGGGCGGATTTTGGTAGGAGCTTTTCCGACTAGTGGGGACGGAGTTGACATCGAGTACTAGTTAACACCCATAGATGAATGGACAGACGGAGATAGTTAGCAAGTGGCTAGAGGGCTACTTGCATAAATATCTCAGTGGGTAGTAGCGAGCATGGTTGAGATGGTTGCATTTGGGGGAGTACTCTACAACTCGACACATCACATGTCTATTGGTATGTCACCATTTTACGCTTTGTATGGGTACCATGCTTTATCATTTGTTGATGTGATGTTCGGTGCGAGTAAGGCTCCTAGAGCGAAGATGTGGATCCAAGAGATTTAGGACATCCTCCGAGCTCTCAAGGACAACATGGCTACAGTGCAGAAACAACAGAAGTTGTATGCCGACAGAGGCCGGGTGGAGCGACAGTTCGAGGTAGGAGACTTGGTCTACCTACGCTTACAACCATACCGACAGTAATTTCTGAAGAATAAGGGAGCTGAGAAGCTCAAGCCTCATTTCTACGAGCCATGCAGGGTGATACGCAGGATTTGGCAGGTTTCATATGAGTTGGAGTTGCCCCAAGGCAGCAAGATCCACAACATTTTCCATGTATCATGCCTGAAGAAGGTGTCGGGATAGCAGGTGACAGTGACAGAGGAGCTACCGCCTACAGATGACGAGGGGCACTTGGTGTTGCATCCAGAGGCCATTATTGATATCAGGGAGAGGCGGTTACGGAGCAAGATGGTCCGGGAATTCTTGGTGAGGTGGAAGAATTTTACAGATGAGCATGCCACTTGGGAGAGTGAGAAGATTCTACAGCATCCATCACTTCAGTTGCTTGAGGGCAAGCAACATTTTTTTGGGGGGGACTGTAATATTCCTAATTAGCGACAACTAATTGGAATATTCGATTTTGTATAGTTTTGTTGTCTATGGGTTGTAAATAAATAAAAAGTGAGTAAAGAGGGTCTAACTCACCTTAGTATAATAAGACATCCGCCTAGTAGCACAACGTTGTGACTCAAGGGAGGGTCAAGGGGGCCAAACACCACGTAGAGGAGGAGGGGCCTACGTGCACTCTAGAAGCTTCTGTGTAGATAAGGATGAGGATGTGGAGGAGAGAGAGGCTACGATGGGTTTTGGAGGGAAACCAATGTTATAAAAGATGGAGGAGCCTCCTCATTTGGATCATTCTTGAGTTGTTGATTTTGGAGTGAGACTTTTGTCTTGTTGAGCACGCTGCCTGTTTATCCTATCTGCAGCACTGTTTAGTGCATTGAGTGTCTCTGGTCGGAGATCTCACCCTTAGCCCTGGGGGACTTCGAGTGCCTGCTTGGGAAAGGTTTGTTTTTCAGTATTTTATGAGTCGTTTCATTGTTTGGGTTTGTTGCGGAGCTGGAGCTTATAGAGACTGCGCAGTCACTGGGAGAGAGGATGCAGTCCATTGTGGAGGAGCTTCGGATTGGGGTTTATGCTCGTGATTACGCCGGGATTTTGAGCAGAGGGTCAGCCTTTTCCCGTCAGATGTTTTTGGCGGAGTTTGATGCAGTATTCTAGCTATTTCTATCCAGCCACTGCGTTGTACCTTGGAGGCCAATGTAATTCACTAGGGAGGCAGTTTCTAGTGATTTCTGGGGTTGGACATTCTTGGAATGGTTTTTGGATCTTGTCTGGGTTGTTGAGGAGAGGATATTTGCCAATTTTCAGCTTATTCCGGCAAGGGGATCAGCCCCTAATCTTCAGTCCAATCCAGTAGTAGCAGCTACACGGCATTTTCCAACACCTAGGACGCAGTTCATACAGTAGCCATTTCTTGCATTTTCTGAGAGTGTTTTATTACTTTATTTGGGAAAGATCGCCTCTTGTACTTCATTACATTTCTCAGATTAATAAAATGGCTCATCATTTTCTCTCTATGTTTTCTGGTTGAGTTGCTGTAGTTGCCGTTGTTGTCGTAGTTGTTGTATTCTCTTTCTATTTCTATTATTGTTTCTGAGCTCTCTAGTTCTTTACCACTTGGTGTTTTTATATTTTGCTCCTAGACCGAGTCTGGAAAGGGCCAGGTAGCCTCCGGATCTCTTCCTATTTTAGAGGCGACATATCCGGTAAATTCCATTCCAGTCAATCTCTAGTTCGAGTTTGTTGTGTTTTAGAGATATCCCCGAAATGGGATATTACACTTTTATAATAGAATTTCATGACATAGAAAAGAAAGTTAGAAGAATAGAAAGAGTTAATAAAATATAACATAAGTATCATCATATAATGAGGATGTAGTAATATAAAGAAAAGTGTTAAAAAAAATTATTATTTAAGGATAGAAATAATAAATTAACTTTTATTAATGATTTTAAATTTTAATTAGGTCGATAGTATATTTTGGAATATTTTTTTTTTACAATGGAAATTTAACTATCAATATTCATAAATGAGTGCTATCAATACTCATAGATGGGTGGTAGACATGTAGCGTTTATAGAATATTTGTTTAATATTCCTAGTGGTAGTTATGATAAAGGATTGAGATCTATTTAAAAGGTAGTTATATATTTTTGGTTTTTTATTTAATTTCAAAGATCTTATACATGAATGTAATTGAAAAATCATTCCATATTGTTACATTATTGTAGTTTCCTTTTATTTTCATTCATATATATAGTTGATTAATTCTTTTTATAATAAATAATAATGGTAATCATTTAAAATAAATTTGTAATTTACTTGAGTTTTATAATTTTATTTAATCTTCATAATATGATATGTATTAGAAGGTAAATATTTTGATTTCTAAGAGATAGTGTGTTTATTTTGGATTATAGCTATTACAATTTTAATTGAGCTATGATAATTATTAAATGGATGGTAAGACTAAACATCCATGAAATATGCATAATATTTTTATTAGTAATCATGATAAAAAATAGATATTTATTTAAAAAAAATTAGAAAAATTTCATTTCCACAACTATCATTGGACTCTTATTGCATATTATTATTTTACTATGTTCTAGAATAATTTCACACAAAAACTATCTTTCATATATTTTATTCACACAATACCATAGATGTATACATCTAACTAGGCTTTATATAGATTAACTCTAATAACCAACAACTCTAATTAATTGAGATAAAGATTAAAATAGCTCATACCTTTTATGATGTGGAACATCACATATTAAACTCAAGACATATAGGAGATAATATCTCCAAACACCTTCATTTAACTAATACTTGATTTTTGTGTGCTTAAATCTTCATTAACACTTTTATCCACTTTAAAAGATCATAAATTAAAATCTATCACAACCATTCACACTAAATTATACTTCCACTTAATCACTTACCATAAATTAATGATTTGTAATGACTTAACTTCTAAAATACATACCAACCACGATAATCACAATTTTTCTAGCGAAGAATTATAAATACCTAATCCAAAATCAATGCTAGATAACTTTCATTTAGTCTTTGAATATTCATCCCATTCAAAGGCCATTGTATGAACAACCTTTCAAGCATCGGCACGACCGAGGAAACCTTTCCCCAACGTTATGAGTCTCCACACAAATTTTCGCAGCTCAATATACTCACAAAACAACACTTACATATTCCTGGTCCCTTACATATTCATCGGTAATTATAACGACGTTAGCTTTCATATTAAAATTGAGTAGTTGCACACACACTTTATATTCTATGCATTGTATTCTCGCAATATCAGATATTTATATATTAAAATAGTTTTAAAATAGATTGATTATCTTAATTAGCTAAACTAGTTCGTTGAGCAATATATCAATCACACCTAAAACTACAGAACTAGGAGTTAATATCCGTGTTAATTTTTATATATTTTTGCAAATAATATATTTTTAAAGTATATATTAATTAATTTATAATTAACCATAATAATTTAATTAAATTTTATAATATTTTTTAAATTTGGTAATATAAGATGTATTATAGTGTAAATTAGTAGATACTTATAATGTATGGATGTCCATATGAATTTATGTACAATAAGTTATGCTATTAATTATGTTAATTTGATTTATCTAGACATTAACATGAATAATTCTTATTCTCCCCACTCAAATTCAATTTTTACAAATAACATAATGAATTTGGTAAATCACATTGTCTTTTTCTTATATTCAATATATCTCTTCCTCATATTAAATATAAATATATTTCTTATGAAAAAAATATTTTAATAATTGAATTTTCATTGTTTATTATATAATATATTTAATATATAATTACTATTTTTTTACATAATAAAATAAAATTATCTCTCTTATATTAAATATAAATATATTTCTCAATAAATAGATAAATAAAGCTATTTTATTAATAAAATTTTCCTTTTCGATTATATAAGTTATTTAATATCTAATTACTATTTTTTAATAATAATAATATATGTTAAAAGAGAAGAAGAAAATATGAAATAACACATTATAATGAATACTTTTGTTATGGTTAAAATTACTATAAAAAGTGGTAGAAATAAATTATGATAATAATGATTAAGATTAATTAAAGCCAATGGAGTTTCTCTTAAGGTTATTGTACTTTAAGAAGAAAAAAAGAAAAAAAATCATTGTAATCTTCCAAAATAATAAGAAAAAGAAACAATCCAAAATCATGTATTTAAAAAATATTCAATATTATAAAAATAATTTTTTTTATGAAATTCTATAATATTAATCAGAACTATTTTATCATTTTAATTATATTCCTTCTTTCAGAAGATAATAACCTTGTTAACAAAAAAAAATCACAAAAGTATTAATATTCTTCAAAAATACTATGAAAAATAAAACCTGATGAAATCTAAATTAAATGAAATCATATTAAAAGTACCTAGTATAAATTTCAGTTGTGACGTTAACTGAAAACATCTGTAATAGGTTCATATGTAGAAATTCCCATTCCTCTAAAGACAGGGACATCGAGCCTATCCCGAAAATCATCGTCGGTGCTTTCAATGAATATCACAATTTTGGACATAAACGTAGGATGATTTCGGATTCTCATAATGTTCTTTGTCACACCCATCACTATATATATATATATATATATTAAAACTACTCCATCCTCATTTACAATATATTATCGGTTGACTTATATAAGTAACTTTTATTATAATGTGAATGATAGAGCCTAGTTTTTTGAAACAAAATCATAACAATAGAAATTTGCAATAGCATTCATATCTTGTCAAAACTTTAGCACACACTTATATATAGTTTTGTAATACATATTTAATTCCTTATGGGTGTAAATCTTACCATATCTCCATGCGCATTTAAAATATTTCGGTTTGATTATTACATCACTAACTTGTGACATGACTTGTTTGTGAGGATGGATAGTTAAGTTTTCACCTGAGATCTCATAATGATTAGTTAAATTCAGGATTGATATTTCTCGTTGGTAATTGCGAATGATTAAGGTTATGATGTGTATTATTCACCCTAATCATCGGTCATGAACCTGCTTAGTGTTAATAATCCATTATTGGATAATAGTTGTCCCTCACTCGAATTTTCTTGAGGATATGTTCTGTGTTGTCGATTTCCTAACCCTAGGTTAGACGGTGAGGATCATCGGGGAGGTCATTAGGTAACAACCTACCCCCATCGCTAATCAGGTTTCTCACTTTTATTTGACGCCCTTGTGTTCCTTTTTCGCAAACATGTGGCGCTGAGACTGAATGCATGAAGGATATCCTGCTCTACTTTTCTATAAGCTTTGCAGTTATGTCTAGCACAAAATGTTGTTAGTGCTTATCAAAGAGTCTAGGTTATGGATTTATTGTTAAGACTGCAAGCCCTTCCAGAATTCATCTGATATCAGTATTGCTCCGTCGTTGCACAGGTAAGAGTAACGAATGTGTTTTCAGCAAGGTTGATAGGGTTGATTTTTGTTTTCTATTTACCTCGACTTCCTTAACTTAGCACGATTTGCACAACTAAGTTCTCTATGTGTGTTATTTCAAATAGGGATTTGTTATCAAGCTCCAAGTCACGCCACCAATACATCATATTCTGGACTTCGTGCTCCTCACTGTAATTTCTCAGACCTCATGCAAAGGAGAATGGTAATCTCCACCATTTTTGGCTTAACCTACAAGTGTTTATTTTATTGTTTTAAATGCCTTATTTTGTGTGTGACGATGCTTAATATTACCATATCCTTGTGACATAAATCCCCTTGGTTGGGTTTTGGTTCCCTCACTGCTTCTGGAGGCAATCACTCACTCCGTAGCTTCCAGGTATGTGCAAGTTTTCCTAGTATTCCATTAGTATATTATGTTAAGTTGTATACAATAAACCATTTTCAACTATATGAGGCATACCCACTACCTGTAGAGGGTTCACCGTGCTCAGAGACTGATACTTTAATCCATGTTTTGGTGAAACATGGATATGGTTCATTCTAGAGTTATTTTTTCTTGCTTGTAAGGACCAAAAAACTCCTTGGTTCATTTATATTCAGGTTATTACCCTTGTTTCTCTATTGTGTAATCGTTTAAAAAATTTCACAGAACCTTCATGGTCATTTAGCTATTCAATTTTTCAACTTATTCCAAAATTCATACTTGTTTTATTATATGGTGACTCATAATATGTTACTGGTTTAATGTATTTTCACTCTGAATATAAATTTGTGTTTACTACAGTTTAGGATCTTACCTTGTCTTGCTTACTATATAGTTCAATTTCCTTATAGAAGTAATGGTATAGATCTTAAGTCTATTTATTTCTCTTGGAATACAAGTTCACATTTTCTCCCATGATTAATTTTTGGCTCTTTTATGTCTAGAAGCCTCAATAGCCAAAGGACCGGACCTAGGTCAATTTATGTCGTGACCTGGGTCTAAACCCCTGCGCATGCCAGATCTTTCTTGTTACTTGAATTTACCAGTAATGTTCTTATACTTCTATAATTCAATTTGTTCAATTCTAATATTACATGCATTATCCTTTACTGCATTTAACATGTTCATTATGAATTTTTATTGTCGATATTATTTTTTGTCTCTATTTGTTGTACATTCTAATTTACTACTTTCCTGATATGGTTGTTCCTATTACTTTTCTTTCAGTATTTTCTTTCGTTGCTTACAAATTTTAGAGTAACTGTAAATAAAAGACTTTCTTTTAATTTAGTCTTTCACTATTGTTAATTCTTGTTCTTCTGGATTACTATCTAATATAAGTAATAACAATCTCGTTGTCTTTGTATTAACTCAGTAAGTAACAGTCTACAAATTTCATAATAAATTCAATTTTAAAAGTCCAATACTCTTTTCAAAATGATATTTTTAACTGATGGCTCCTCCCAACCATGAGAGATGCTATTACATCCCCTACTCCCTCTGAGATATGTTCCAAAGTTATGCTGAGAGCAGCTATTTGTTGATTTAATCCTTAGAACTCGTGTCCAGTCTAGATTGGTTTCAGGTTTCAGAGCTCCACTAGTTCCAAACCAACTCTGGACAACTCTTTCATTTTCCACCACCTCTGTGGTTAACCTTTTTCTTATTTTTGAACAGAACCCCTTCCCTCCTTTAGGATTTCCCTTTTATCCTTTCTGGGAAGGCAACTGTCAAAATAAACTGCCTTAGTCCTTACTCAAAATTTTGGAATTATTTTTACCATTCACTTAAGTCTTTTTCCCAATATAAATTTTATTGAAAAATAAAATTCAAGTTTTCTTTTTTTATTATCGAATAACCATATTAGTTAATACCTTTTCCATAATTTCTTCAAATGTATTTTTAAAAGAAATAAAAAGAGTCTTTAAACATTATATAAAATTAAACGGGGTGTTACATATTCCCCCTCTAAAATCAAACACCGTCGTGGGTGTTTATCCCATTCCCGCAAACAATTGAGGATAGAATTCTCGTAAGGAGTTCTCATCCTCCCAAGTGGCTTCTTCTGGGTTGAATTGATTCCACTGCATTTTAACCTAGGGATGACTCCTCTCTGACGCGTTATTTCTCTTTGATCAAAAATATGCTAAGTTTATTCCAGAAACTTGCAATCTAGTTCTACTTGTAGATAGTCAATGTTTGTATTAGTTGAAGTGGAACTCCATTTATTTTAAAATTAATATCATAAACATAAATTACATGTACATTTTCCAATGTATAATGTTCTTGGGATCATGTATGTATCCTTTTAGTAGTGACACATGGAATACATTGTGTGCCAATATGTGACTAGGCAATGCCATCCGATAGGCCACCGACCCTATTGTTTGCAGAATTTGGATGAGCCCACAGTACTCGGGGGCCAGTTTGGTACAGGCACTCCATGTTAATGTACTTTTATTGGGTTTAATCCTTACATACGCATGGTCACCTACCTCGAATTATCCAAAAGTTCTCCTTGTGTCTGCATACAACTTTTGCCTATCTTGGGTTGCCTTAAGGTTTTGTCGGATTATCCTCACCTTAATCTCCATTTCCTCCAGCATATCTAGTCTGAGCATTAATTTATTTTCTGGGTTGATTGAATTCATAGGGGTTAGGTATTATCTACCATATAATGCATCAAAGGGACTCATTCAGAGGTATTCTTGATATCCGTTATTGTATGTGAATTTGACCAAATGCAGATACCCTTCCCACTTTCAAGGTTTCTGCATCACGTACATGTGTAACATATCCTACATAATTTTATTTACCCTTTCTGTTTGGTCATCCATCTAACGATGATAGGTCGTGCTAAATTGGATACTTGCCCCCAAGCCTATAAACAGTTCCTTCCATAAGGCTGATGTAAATTTTACATGTCGATCTAAGATGAAAAATCTTGGAATACCCTGCAGTCTAAATATTTCCTTTATGAAAATGATGGCAATATGCACACTCTTGTAAGTTTACTGAACAGGTATAAAATGTGCCACGTTACTGAGTCTATCTACTACCACCATAATAGATTCATTTTGTTTCTTTATTTTGATAAATCCTGTAATAATTCAAGTGAAATAACTTCCCATTTCCATTCTGTTACAGGAATGGGCTGAATAAATCCTACTGGATGTTGGTGTTCCACTTTAGCTTGCTGAAATTCTAAAAATTTGGTTAGTTATTGTCCAAATGTTTTTATGTATCCCTAGCCAGTAGTAATATTTTCTAATTGTTTTCAGCATTTTCTGATAACTGGGATGTCCTGCATAGGAATTCTAATGGTACTCATCTAGAATAAATCCTTTCAAGCTCGTCTAATTCAATATGCATATCGTCCCCCAAAACAGCAGAAATTATTTGTATTTAATTCCATATTTAGATTGTTTCACTTGTTTTTCTTCCTCCTTTGCTTGGTTTCATAGGAATTTATACTTAGAATGTTTTTCTGTTGCTTCCATAGGAATCTATGCTCAAGATATTTTTTCGTTGCTTCCATAATTTGATCTTGAAATATAAATTCCACTTGATTAAAATAAAGTTCATAAATTCCATGTAATTTCCTACTTAAGGCATTAGCTACACAGTTTTCTTTCCCTTTCACATGTTGGATATCAAAGTCAAATTCTCTCAAGAATGCATTCCACCTTGCTTGGAGAGTATTCAAATCCGAATGTTTAAAATAGTTGGTCAAGCTCCTATGATAAGTTCTTAATACAAACCTTTTCCCCAATAATTAATCTCTCCATATTCAAAGAGCATGTACTACCTTAGTTAACTCTGAATCATAGGTGGACTATCTAGCCTCATGATCCTTCAGTTTTCTGGACTCGTTAGCTATCACCTTACTATCATGTGTTAATACTACTCCCACGCCTTCTTTTCATGCATCAATGCATAACTCAAATTATTTGTTCTGGTCTACTACTTTCAATACATGGGGCAGTAGTTATCAATTCCTTTAATCTCTCAAAAATTGCTTGACACTCCTTAGTCCACTTAAAGACTCGCCACTTATGTTGCAAGGAGGTGATGGGAAAAGATATTTTAGAAAATCCTTCAGTGAACCATCGGTAATACCCAGCTAAACACATGAATGAGCGGATATCTTCTACTTTTTTAGGAAATTTCCACTCCATTATTTTCTTTATCTTCTCGGGATCCACTGAGATCCTTTCAACTAATATTGCATGCCCCAAATACTATATTTTTTATTTATGGAACTCATATTTGCTAAATTTGGCATAGAGTTGATGTTCCCTCAACATCTTGAGGACCAGCTGCAGATGAACCTTGTGCTCTTCAAATTTTTGGAATAAATCGGTATATCATCAATAAATATCAAAAGAAAATTATCCAAGAATTGACGGAAGATACCATGCATTAGACTCATGAAGGTTTCTTGTACATTTGTTAATCCAAATGGTAGCACTACAAATTCATAATTCCCATATTGGGTATGAAATGCAGTTTTAGATATATCTTATTATTTTATTCGAATTTGGTGATATGCAGATCTTAAATCAATCTTTGATCATATTGTTTCTCCTTTCACTTGATAAAATAGATCGTCTGTATGGGGTAATGGGTATTTATTTTCAACAGTGAGCTTGTTAAGTTGCCGATACTCCATGCACATCTGCATCATGCCATATTTCATTTTAACAAACAACACACATGCTCCCCATGGGGATCCACTTGGTCGTATGTACCCTTTATCCAATATTTCTTGCAACTTCATTTTAAATTTTCTAAATTTAGGCACACTGATTCTATATAGTGCTTGTGACACTTGTGTTGCTCCAGGTAGCAGTTCTATAATAAAGTCTATATCTCCTCTTGGGGGAAATCCTAGAATGTTCTCAGGAAATACATCTGCAAAATCCTAAACAACTGGAATATTTTACAGCATGAGGGTCTTATCTTTAGAATTTGTATACCCCACTTGTGACACCCTTTTCTGATGCATTTATTGAATTGAGATTTTGTAATGGGGCACAACCAGAGGGGTTTCTTAATTTTTTGAAATCTTTGATGTGTATTATCTTTTGCATTGAAATGAATGATTTTTCCCTTACATTCAACTAGAGACCAATATATTTCTAACCAATCCATTCCCAACAGAATATCATAGGAGCATAAAGGCAGAATATTCAAATCTACTATTATACATTGTTTTCCAATTTCTAGAATACAGTTTGAGACTTTAGCATTTCCTTTTATCTTCACCCCAGTTTCCAGTTGTACCAACGAGGGATTTTTAAATTTTTGGATTTGTAGTTTATTTTTTTCGACTATACGAGAATTTTTGTAAGTTAAACTCGCACTTGGATCAACCAAAATTGAAACAATTTGGAAATTTAGCTTACCTTCCAATTCCATCATGGTGGGTTGATAATCTTCCTGTCGATCCTCTAGTGCAGCATTGATCCTTGATATGTTTTTTGCAACATATCCTACAATAGATGCCTCTTGTAAGTTAGTTGTGACCTAGTTCCTTCCTTGGTGAGGGAAATTCTTAAAATAATGTGCCTCTCTTCATCCCTAACACTAGAGCAGTGGTTTCTGGGTTTTTCAAAGTTCTGCTTTACTAGATGCTTTTGTAGGCCTTTCATCTGCTACCCATTTAGACTTTGGTCGATTCCTCCTAGTTTTCCTCTTTTTTGGGTTCCTTGTGGCATTCTTAAAAAATTTAGGCCTGCTGTGTTTGATGTTCGAGGTGCCTTTACGACCTTTCTTTGGCGGCTAGCTTCTTCCAAATTCTCCTTTCACATTACATTTTTTATATCACATTCGTTCCTTCGAGATAACCTCGTCCATGGTCTTAGGATTTACAAATTAAATTCTCACCTTCACGTGGTTAGGAAAACTACTTAAGAAACTCTATACCTTTGCCTTCTCGTCCCCCAAGTATCGTGCATATCTTAATAAAGAGGTGAATTTAGTAATAAATTCATCCATGGATAACTATCCCAGCTTTAAGTCATCAAAATCCCATGAATTTTTTTAATAAAATTGTTATTTGACATAGTTGTCCTTGAAATATTGCTGGAATTCATCTCATGTTACACTCTGAACTTCTATTCCTTGCAGAGCTTTCACTTCTTCCCAAAATAGAGAAGCTTTATCCCGTAATTGGTAAATGGCCACGCGAGCTTTGAGCTTGTTGTTATAATCATAGACTTGGAACTATTTATTCATATTTATAATCCAAGCTTCTGCCACCTCCTCAGTCTCTCCATCAAAAGTGGGTGGTTTAATCTTCTAAAACTCGCCTTGTAATTCTACCTTCTGCTTCTTTATTTCCTATTGTTCTGTAGAATTACCAGAATCTTCTTAATGATCAATTATGTCTTTGTTTCTCTTATGAGTCTAACTCCCTGTTGGGTGATCATTTATTTGTTGTTTTTCTTCCTATTCATGAGTGTTCCTTTCTAGGCTTGGCTATGAGGCAGTGTGATTCTGTCTATCTGAAAGACTTTTAAGGATTCATTCTTATTCTCTCATCGGTCATTCATTATCACTCCTTACCTAGACCATCTCTTTCTGGAATTATCGTACTGTGTCCAACAATTGAATAGTATATCGTTGTTGTTCCTCTAACAATCTACTAGTTTTTTCATGTTCATCCCCACTCAGTTGCACCCGCATCTCTAGGTTCATCTCCACATTTGGCTAGGAATGGACTTCCCCTGTATTTCTTTGTGTTTTTTGGCTAGAACCCCTCCTCATTAGTTCTTTTATCAATTTGTGCTACTGTGCATAGGATTTACCATCAAAGAAACACTCATAGTCATTTACATGGCCCAATATAGCCCAATGTGTAAACCACACTCTGATACCACATCTCACACCCACAAACAAACAAAAAAAATATTTTATTTAAAAACTCCTCCATCGTGATTCACAATAGATTATTTGTTGACTTATTTCTGTAACTTTCATCATAATGTGAATTATAGAACTTTTCTTTTAAAACAAAATCATAACGATATAAATTTTCAATAGAAATCATATCTTGACAAAACTTTAACACAGACTTATATAGATTTTTGTAATATATATTTAATCCCTCATGGGTTTAAACCTTAACAGACCTCCATGCACATTTACAAAGTTTCGGTTTGATTATTACATATCACTCACTTGCCACATGACTTGTTCATGAGGACGAATAGTTAATTTTTCACCTCAGATCTCATAATGATTACTTGAATCCATCATTTGGTAATTCTGAATTATTAAGGTTATGTTATGTATTATCCACCCTAATCATTGGTCATGAACATGCTTTGTTTATAATCTAATGTTGGATAAAAACTGTCCTCCACTCGAACGTTCTGGAAGATCTGTTCTGAGTCGTCGTTCTGCTAACCCTAAGTAAGATGGTGAGAATCACCGAAGATATCTTTAGGTAACGACCTATCCCCATCGCTACTCTTCTTGCTCATTTTTCACTATCTCTCTTGGGTTCCTTCTCTGCGAATAGGTGGGACTGAGACTGAATGCATGAAGGATATATCATTCTTCTCGTCTATAAGATTTATATTTATCTATAGTAAAAAATCTTGTTAGTGCTTATCTCAGAGAGCATAGGTTATGGTTTTAATGTTAAGACAACAATATCTTCCAGAATTGCTCCCATATTAGTCCTGCTCCATCACTACAGAGGTAAGAGCAATGAATTTATTTTCTACAAGGTTGATAGGGTCAATTTTTGTTTTCTATTTACCGTGACTTCCTTAACTTAGCACGATATTCACAACTAAGTTCTGTGTGTGTTATTGTAGGTAGGGATGTTTCAGCAAGCTCCAAGTCACGCCGCAATTGCATCATATTCTACACTTTGTGCTCCTCACTGTAATTCCTCAGACCTTGTGCAAAGGAGAAATATAATCTCCAACATTTTCTGCTTACACTACAGGATTTTATTTTGGTGTTTTAAATGCCTTATTTTTTGCGTCACTATGTTCACTATTACCATATCCCTGTGATAGGAATCCCCTTGGTGAGGTTTCGATTCCCTCACTGCATCTGGAGGTGGCTACGTACTTCGTAGCTTCTAGGTATGTACAATTTTTCTTGCTCTTTCGTTATCATATTATGTTAATTTGTATACAGTAAAACCTTGTTAGCTATCTGAGGCATACCCACTACCTTTATAGGGTTCATCATGCTCAGAGACTGATACTTTGCTCAATGCTCTAGTGAAACATGGATATGGTTCATTCCAGAGTTTAGTTTTTCTTAGTTGTGAGGACCGAAAAAATCCTCGATTCATTTATATTCAGGTTATTACCCTTGTTTGTTTGTTCTATAATTGTTTAAACAATTTTGTAGAACCTGCATGATCTAATAGCTATTCGAGTTTCCAACTTATTCCATAATCCATACTTGATTTATTATATCCCGACTCGTAATATGTTATTGGTTTAATGTATTTGGACTCTGAATATAAATTTTTGTTTACTATAGTTTCAGCCTTTACCAAAGTCAGGTTATGTTGTGACCTTGGTCTAAACCTCTGTGCATGCCAGAGATTTCTTGTTACTTGAATTTACCGGTAACATTCTCATACTTCTATAATTCAAGTTGTTCAAGTCTAATATTACATGCCTTATCCTTTGTTGTTTTTTTATAGGTCTATTATGAATTTTGACTGTAGATATTATGTTATGTCTCTATTTGTTGTACTTTATAATTTTTTGCTTCCGAGATATGGTTGTTGCCTACTACTGTTCTTTCAATAATTTCTTTCTTTGCTTAGAGAGTTTAGAGTAACAATAAATAAATGACTTTCTTTTAATACAGTATTTCTCTACTGTTAATTCTTATTGTTCTAGATTAGTATCTAATATAAGTAAGAACATCTTCATGGTATTTTTATTAACTTAGTAAGTAATAGAATTCATCATTCTTATGATACTATAGGAAATTCTCCACATCTATTCATAATAAATGAAAATTTCAGATACTTATCTCAAACTGAGATTTTAACTGATGGCTCCTCCTAACCATGACAGATGATATTACATCGCATACTCCCCCTAGCTCCATTCCAGAGTTATACTGAGAGAATTTATTTCTTTAGTTAGGCCTGAGGACACCTATCTAGTCTAGCCTCATTTCAGGTTTCAGAGTTCCAGTGCTTCCAGACCAACTTTGAACAACTCTTTCATTTTTCCACCACCTCTGTGGTTAACTTTTTTCTTCTTTCTGAACAAAACTCCTTCCCTCCTTCAAGGTTTCCCTTTTATCCTTTTCTAGGAAGGTAACTGTCAAAAGAAATTGTCTAAGTCCTTACTCTGAATCTTGGAATTGTTTTTACTATTGAGTTAAGTCTTTTTCTCCATATAAATTTTTACTCTGAATCTTGGAATTGTTTTTACTATTGAGTTAAGTCTTTTTCTCCATATAAATTTTATTAAAAATAGAATTCAAGTTTTCTTTTTATTAACGAATACCTTTCCCATTATTATTTCAAATATATTTTTAACAAAATAATAATAGTTAAAAAATAAATAAAAATTAACATTATGTAAAATAAAACATGGTGTTCTCTAATATGAATAGTAGTCATTGCAAGCGTCAAAAGAGATACACAACATATCACAACACCCTCTCAATTGTTAGATTATAAATAAATAAATATTATATCAGTAACATTAATAATGTTAAATATTAAATTATTATAAAATTTAAAAGTAAAGTTTAAATTAATAATAAAATTATTATTTAAAAAGATAATCCAATTATTTAGATTTACTTCTCTATTTTTTTTTTAATCCTATCGAGGAAAATGGGTGTTTTCAAAATATGAAAAAATAATCGTTACTTTCAAAACTAGACATATCGAGCTAAATGGATATTGTGAGAATATGTCAAAATAGTAGTTACTTTCAAAAGTGACATTTCATTGATATATTAAAGAACATATTAGAATAATTAAATTTGTAAATGTTTGCCTAGAAAAGAAAATTTGAGAATGAATACAACTCCCTTCTAAAATTCATAACTTTAAATTATAAGATATATTTGTAATCATTTTTATAATTTATTTACTTTTAAATGTATATGAAGTTAAATAATTTTTAGTTATAAAATTGATATTTGAAATAATATTCAAGAGATAATTTCTCTTATTTATCTTACAGTATAGAAAAATAATCAACATTTGATGTTAATATATATAAGCAATATCTAATATGACTATTAATAAGTTTAATCATTTTCATAATTTAATTACCTTAAACTCTGGTTTCATTTTAATCAATTTTAATCGGTTGATATTTCAAGTAATATTTAGTAATGAATATATTTTATTCCGCTTCCTCAAAACGTGTATGGTTCATTCCATGATTTTGTTTTGTTGTTGTGGTTAAAATGGTGCAGGAAAAATTGTAAATGTATATCATTCAATGATTATGCTCCAAGACCTACAAGGGTTTAATGAAAAACAACAAATCAAAGCATGCGTAATGGAAAACAACCAATAAGCTTGTGAGGTGGTTCGGTAGTATGACTATTTATTACTTTTGATGGGAAGTATTGATATTTTGTAATGCCTTACACTTAATTAAAACTAGGTAAATACTATTTCGTTTTGGCTCTGGTTAGTGTAAATTTTCAAATCGAATTCGTGTGCTTAATGAAAAACAACAAATCAAAGCATGCGTAATGGAAAACAACCAATAAGCTTGTGAGGTGGTTCGGTAGTATGACTATTTATTACTTTTGATGGGAAGTATTGATATTTTGTAATGCCTTACACTTAATTAAAACTAGGTAAATACTATTTCGTTTTGGCTCTGGTTAGTGTAAATTTTCAAATCGAATTCGTTTTACCTCTATTTTAAATTATTGATGTTGGACATTAACGCATTTCTAGATTTAATTTTCGATACATGATTGAAGAAGTATAGAGAGTTATTCCATTTATTCGAAAGGTTTTTATATCAATCACATCAATTTTCTCTGATTTTAACATATATAATTCCAAATTGTATAATGAAATATTTGTTAAAAAAAAACAAATATTTAAATTATTTTTATCTTAAAAATTCCCTAAATCTGAAAGTTAAATTTTATTGTTTAAAAGTTATTTTAATTTTATATAAAAGTGATTTATCTCAACTCTTGTAATTCACTATTGAAGATCCTAAATGAAAATTTCCATTTACTTTCTCTCTTTCTGAAAATAAAGAATCTCAGTGGGAAAAGAAGTCGAAGAATGCAAAAGATGCAAAAGAGAAAAGTTAGAGGCATCTATTAAGGAAGAGAGAAGGATGTGAAAACCTTGAAAGGACGATGTTAAGGATAGAGGCATATTGAACGAAGAGAGAAGAAACTGAAAACCTTGAAAGGACGGTGTTAAGGTGAGGTAGGACCTTGGAAGATAGGCTATTTTTGAGCTGGAATGAGAGATAGTGGAATAACTAAGGAGAACTTGCTAGATTGTGAGTTTTAGGTTTCACTAGATAGTCTTCAATCATCACAAAAAAAACTTTATAGTTCACATCCATTGTAATGTTTTGGAAATGAAAAGATTGAGAAATGAAAAGATTGAGATGAAAAATTAGACTTGATTTCCATTCTCATTGGTTAGGAGAAAAAGTCTTCTTCCCAGTTGAATTCCTTAGTTGTCTGAAAATATGCAGAGAAGTACATTTGTTTTCCCAAACTAGAATCTAATTCCTTAGTTATCGCAGTATATGCAGATAAATATATTTGTTTTCCTAAAATAGTAGTGTATTTGCAAATGTATATGGAACATCTACTTTCTAGAAATGAACCATAAATAGAGATCGTAAATATCTAAAGCTATTGTTTGAAGAAATGAACCATAAATAGAAATCGTAAATATCTAAAAGTATTGTTTGTTTATGTTGAAAGAGTGAGTCTTTGTTCTTATGCAAGAAAGATAAAAAAAGAGAAGATTAAAACTAGGATTCTAGAATATCGATTACTCTGCTATTAATTCTCTAAAGAAAAGTTTAATACTTTGGTTTAAAACTATGATTCTCGAATATGGAATACTCTCTTATTAATGCTCTAAAGAACAAGTTAATACTTTGGTCTGTACATCTAGACAAAATACTGGCCTAATCGTGTAGTAACGTTTCTTATGGAAAAACAAAAAACCTATTTGTTTTATTCCAAGAGAGAGAGATTGTAAGGTTGCAAGATATATAAAACTCATTCAGTAATTGTATCTCCGTAATCATAGTTAGAATAGGAACATGTGGAGGCGGTTAGTTCCCTGTAACAAATTGGGGTCCATACGGAAATAGTCCAAGAGAGATTGTAAGGTTGCAGGATATATAAAACACATTAAGTAATTGTATCTCCATAATGAAAGTCAGAAGAGGAACATGTGGAGGCGGTTAGTTCCCTGTAACAAATTGGGTTCCATATGGGAATAGTCTAAGTTCCTGTAGATAACATATTTTAGGTGCTATAAGGGATGAAGTCCGTAGGTTCTGAAAAGGGGCCAAAACCCACTCACTCATCCAGAACTAATATAAATATGTTACTCATAATTATGGAAATAATTCATTAGATATTATACCTAATAACCAACACTGTAACAGTAAACTAGATGTAAACTGGAAGCAGAAATTGTGTTGAAAAAAAAATACAGAGATATAAATTGTGAGTACAAGATTTTGCTAATAGTATTAAATGACAAATGTAAGGGGAGCCTAGATTAGACATAGGGCCTAGCCACAGACCCAACAGCCTAATGAACAATCTTGGGCCTGAGTAGAGCACTTGACAAACACAACTTTTTTTTTCAGTGGTTGATGGGGTAAGTAAGAAAATAACATGTCATCTAACAAAAATGTATATAACACAAAATTCCCAGCGGATATGAAAAATATAAATGCAAGAGGAAATATGAAAGAAAAAAATTATATGTAACCTCATTTCGTTCTTAAACAGAACCATTGAAAAACTGAATATCAATATTACACAATTTCCAAAACCATAAAACCCTCTCAACTGTTAAAAAAAAAACAGAACCATTGAAAAAATGATCAATATTACAAAATTTCCAAAACCATAAAACCATCTGAACTGTAAACAAATCAATGCCATATTACTGTTCAAAAGAAATGCATCGAGTTAACCTAAATTGGCATGCTTGCCAACAATAGCCATTATACCATTATTTTATCTTACGAAAAAAATGATTGTATAGCTTAAAAGACACATTCTATAAACATGAATGGAATTTTCAGTGCAGAAACACAAATATAAACAACTATGCAAATTAACTATTCACAGGTACTCTTCAGGAATAAGTTAAAGAACTAGAGGGTTTTCTTCGAGAGCCTAGAAACAATTTAAAGAAAACTTTTGTAACCTCTGGAGAGACTCAATAATATAGGATATTTGCAACCCTCTTGGTGGAGGGAAAGACTCGGATAATAAAGTTCAAGTAGCGGACACCTGAAAAATCGAAAGGTCGAGCCATGAGCGATTCATAACCCAAATTGAAACTTGAAATACAAGAGTAGTTTCTTTAAATTCGAATGCCTCTCCTCCACAGAAGGAAGTTTCACCATCAATGACAATAGGAAATAAATAAGTTCAGTTATACCGCTAGAAATAAAAATAGGGATTTCTTTATCAAACTGGGGTTACATGACAGGACTTACCTAAAGCCTCGTCGACAGGAAATCGAACCGCTGTACAATGTACAACATAACGTTAAATCCTCAAGAGGGAAATCTGAATATTATTCACCTCACCAAAGAAATATTATTGCATCGTATGACCCTTATAGAATTTCATTTTCTTAAAAAATAATAAATTTTTTTCTAATGTGGGTCAAAATATTAGCTTGAATATTAAATTATATATAACTTGAATTTTTAAATTATATATAACTTTTTAATATTATTAATGGACTCAGCTTAATTATTAAAATAAAACTATGTTTTATATTATATAGTTTGAATGGATAATAAATGATCTCATGTGTTTAATAGCTCTTTTATTATTAATGTGAATTTGAATGTATCATAAATTTACCTTTAACAAAAATATTTACCATATTAAATTTCCAAATTAAGTGAAATTTTAAACATATTTCCTCTTTACTAAATAGAATACCATTTATTAAATCTTTACTACATGTATTTCCTCCAAAATATTTTATTATTTCTTTTAAATAAATATCTTTAAAAATGAATATTTAAAAGGAAAAACCATATATATTAATTTGATGTAGTTTTATTATAAATTTTGTTATCATGCTATGTAAAAAACATCATTAAATCTAATATTGATATTAAAATATTAATATTAATATCAATATTAAACATAGTATTGATATTAGTATATTATAATATTAATATTATTAAACTTAATAACTTTGGAATAATAAAATATTAAATTCTATATAATATTCAATTTGGTATATTATATTATATATTAATCTATCATGATATATAATTAACTCTAGATATACATGGAGGGAATAACAAAATCATGAAGTGATAGAGGTGGAGAAATAGAGGGAGTGACGAGGCAGAGATGGAAATAAAACGTAGGAGAGGGGGGAGGAGGGATGAAGAGAGATAAAGAGAGGAGTGAGAGATGGAGAGAAGGTTAAGAGATAGGAAGGGAGACACAAATATGGAGGGGGGAGAGAGGAGGAGGCGGGAGAAAGTAGGAGAGGGAGAGGGAGATAGTGACAAGGTTGGAGGGAAGAGAGAGAGAGAGAGAAAGTGAGAGAGAGAGAGAGAGAGATGGGGGGAGGGAGAAAGAGGTAGGAGAGAAAGGGATAGAGGAGAAGGGTTGGGGAGAGGACGTGAGATGGAGGGAGAGAGAGATGGAATTGGAGGGGGGGTGAGGGAGTCAAGAATAAATACACAGAGAGAGAAAAGAGGAGAGAGAAAGAGAGAGAGAGAGGGAGTGACAAGGGAGATATGGAGAGAGAATGTGTATGTTTTGGGGTGAAATAGAAAGAAAAAGGAGAGATGGAAAGAAAGGGGGAGAGAAGGAGAGAGATGGAGAGACTGACTGAGTTTGAGGGCGAAGAGAGAGAGAGAGATAGAGAGGGAGGTGGGATAGAAAGGTGGAGAGAGGAAGGAAGAGAAATAGGGAGTGATAGAGATAGAAGGCGATAGGGAGGTAAGAAGAAATCCGTAGAGAGAGAAAGGTGGAGAGAGAGAGAGAGAGGGAGTGGTAAGGGATATAGAGATAGAATGAAATAGGAAAGCAAGAGGGAAGAGAGATCTGAGGGGGAGACGGGGAGAGAAGTGGAAGAAATCTTGAGGGAGATATATGTAGATATGGATAAATACTATGTATGTTTTGTGCTTGATATGCAGAGACAAAGGAGAGGCAGAGGGAGATAGAGATATAGATGGTAGGTGAAGAGAGGGAATAAGTGAGAGATAGAGAGAGGGAGGGATATATAGATAGATATGGACAAAGGGAGTGTGTGTGTTTATTGGGGACATGAGACAGAGAGACAAAGAAGTATAGATATACGATATATAGATATAGATGAAGGGGGGAGAGGGAAGGATATTTATTGCACTAGATGCATTGATTTCAATGTAGATGGTGATTTGTAATCCTATTTTAATGCTTGCAATAGATGCATTGAGATTCAATGTAGATGTTTATTTCTAATCCTATATGGTTGCTTCTTCTGGATGCTTTGATTTTAGTGTAGATGTTTTTTCTAATCATATTTTATTTCTTGCACTAGATGCATTGATTTAACATAGATGTTGGTTTCTTATTATATTTGATTACTTTCACTCGATGTATGAATTTTAGTGTAGATGTAGATTTATAGACTTGTTTCATTGATTGCATTAAATGCACTGATTTCTGTGTAAATGTTGTTTTGTAATCCTATTTTCTTTCATTAGATGGATTAGATGTTGTTAATCTCTATGTTGTAAACTATAAAAAGTATTTTTTCAATATTAGATGGTGGGGGGAGAGAGGGAAGAAGATTTCTTGCACTAGATGCCCTTTTTCAGTGTAGATGGTGTTTTGTTATCATATTTGATTGTTTGAATTTTATGCATTGATTTCAGTGTAGATGTTGATTTCTAATTATATTTGATTGCTTTCACTATATGTATTGGCTTCGTTGTAGATTTTGATTTCCAATCATATTTGATTGTTTGCACTAGATGCATTTGATTTCAATCTAGATGTGGATTTCTAGTCCTATTTGATTTCCTACACTAGATGCATTGATTTCGGTGTACATGTTGCTTTCTTCCATTATGCATTGATTTCAGTGTAGATTTTATTTTATAATCCTACTCGATTGTTTGCAATAGATGTAATAGATGATAAAATTGAGGCTATATATTATTAAAAATATATGTTTTCCAATATATATTTAGTAATACCTCGACGGACACTATTAAGAATTAATTAGATATCAAAGGTTTTGATACCTCTAATTAAAAATAAATATATGTAATGAATCAATCCTATTGCATATTAAAAATTAATCCTACAGGATATCATCTCCCTTATTCATCGCCAACTACTTACTAATAGACAATTACATATATTTAAAATATATTCAAAATTACTAATAGATAATTGGGTTCAAAAATGTATTCAAAATATTTATAAGAGGAAAATATATATTTATAAACATTCAAAACAAATCAAAATATTCTTGAAATACATGTGGTAATCGTTTGGAAGTAAATAGTTTATAAATTGGACACATAATAAAAAAATTGAAAAATACATTATTTCTTCCCTTTGAAAATAGATTGTAGATAAAAATAAAATAAAGAAGAAATCATTTCAAAAATTAGAAATGAAACAAAATATTTCAAGAGTAATATTGATGCAAAAAATCGTTAAAACCACTCATCAAGATATATTTTGTAATATGTAGAGGGACATTATTAAGAATTAATTAGTTGTCATAAGTTGTAATACCTAAAATGAAATTAAATAGATGCATTGTATCAATCCTACTGCAAACTATTGAAAATATTGGCTCTCGTATTTATGACCAAGTAATTATTAATATATAACACAACAATTGTAACATTCAAAAACACAACCATCCAAATCCAAACACTTAAACACACAAACCACTCAAAGCATCCAAACAAATATGTACAAACCATTCAAGGAAAGAAACGCCGACTAAAATAAAGAGGATAATGATATGATCATGCAAAGCAAAGAAACCATAATTAAAATTTTCAAGTTAATATTAAACACATATATAATAATGATCATTTAAAAATGTGACATTGTTTCCCTCAACTGGAACCATCTTAGATTTATCTAACACCAAATCTATCATGCTCCAAGAGGTACCAAATACCTCGAGGATAAAACCTTTCCACAAGTTCTACACTCCAAAAATAATAGTTGCACCTCAAGGGATTTGATCCCTCTCAGTGCATGATAGATCCGATATTAGATGGATCTAAGTTCGTTTGTGTAACATCCCCCAGTAACCTCGTAGGAAAATTCATGGAGTTAGGAATTTTTTTCAACATCTAGCATTGTGTAACCTTGTAAAATAACTTCTATACTCCATCAATTACCATTAGAATAACCATCATCATTACCTAAAGAAACATTTAGTAAAAGCATGGTGAGTAAGACAGCCATTAGCTTCCATTGTTGTAGCATATTGACTTTTCCTATGGTGGGGGGAGAGAGGGAAGAAGATTTCTTTCACTAGATGCATTTTTCAGTGTAGATGGTGTTTTGTAATCATATTTGATTGTTTGAACTTTATGCATTGATTTTAGTGTAGATGTTGACTTCTAATTATATTTGACTTCTTTCACTAGATGTATTGGTTTCGTTGTAGATTTTGATTTCTAATCATATTTGGTTGTTTGCACTAGATGCATTTGATTTCAATCTAGATGTGGATTTCTAGTCCTATTTGATTTCCTACACTAGATGCATTGATTTCGGTGTACATGTTGATTTCTTCCATTATGCATTGATTTTAGTGTAGATTTTATTTTATAATCCTACTCGATTGTTTGAAATAGATGTAATAGATGCTAAAATTGAGGCTATAGATTATTAAAAATATATGTTTTCCAATATATATTTAGTAATACCTAGAGGGACACTATTAAGAATTAACTAGATATCAAAGGTTATGATGCCTCTAATTAAAAATAAATATATGTAATGAATCAATCCTATTGCATAGTGCATATTAATCCTACATGATATCATCTCCCTTATTCATCGCCAACTAATTACTAATACACAATTACATATATTTGAAATATATTCAAAATTACTAATAGATAATTGGGTTCAAAAATGTATTAAAAATATTTATAAGAAGAAAATATATATTTATAAACATTCAAAACAAATCAAAATATTCTTGAAATACATGTGGTAATTTTTTGGAAGTAAATAGTTTATAAATTGGACACATTAATTTTTTTTGTTTGAAAAATACATTATTTCTTTGCTTTGAAAATAGATTGTAGATAAAAATAAAATCAAGAAGAAATCATTTCAAAAATTAGAAATGAAAAAAAATATTTCAAGAGTAATATTGACGCAAAAAAAATTTAAAACCACTCATCAAGATATATTTTGTAATATGTAGAGGGACATTATTAAGAATTAATTAGTTGTCAGAAGTTGTGATACCTAAAATGAAATTAAATAGATGCATAGTATCAATCCTACTGCAAACTATTGAAAATATTGGCTCTCTTATTCATGACCAAGTAGATATTAATAGACAATTACATACACAGATACAAATATAACACAACAATTTTAAAATTCAAAAACACGACCATCCAAATCCAAACACTTAAACACACAAACCACTCAAAGCATCCAAACAAATATGTACAAACCATTCAAGGAAAGAAACACCGAATAAAATAAAGAAGATAATGATATGATCATGCCAAGCAAAGAAACCATAATGAAAATTTTCAAGTTAATCTTAAACACATATATAATAATGATCATTTAGAAATGTGACATTATTTCCCTCAACTGGAACCATCTTATATTTATCTAACACCAAATCTATCATGCTCCAAGAGGTACCAAATACCTCGAGGATAAAACCTTTCCACAAGTTCTACACTCCAAAAATAACATTTGCACCTCAAGGGATTTGATCCCTCTGCGTACATGATAGATCCGATATTAGATGGATCTAAGTTCATTTGTGTAACATCCCCCAGTAAACTCATAGGAAAATTAATGGAGTTAGGAATTTTTTTCAACATTTAGCATTGTGTAACATTTTAAAATACTTTCTATATTCCCTCAATGACCATTAGAATAACCATCATCATTACCTAAAGAAACATTTAGTAAAAGCATAGTGAGTAAGACAACCATTAGCTTCCATTGTTGTAGCATATTGACTTAAATTTCCTATTATAGATATGCATCGAATGAATGATTATTTTAAATCATTTAGTAAATCAATTACTTTGTAATATAAGCAATGAGAATCACATCATGAAATAAAATACCATCATAAACATGACACAATGAACAATCACATCATTAGACATTGATATACCCACGAAATCGCATAGGATGAAAAGTAGAAAAAGTTAAATTTTATTATTAAACGATCATGAGGGCATTCACCCCTCACTCAATGGTTATAAGGGAGTCCACCCATTCACCATTTTCATAAAATATTATATATAGAAATCATCTTAAATTCAACATAACTAGCTATTATCTATTATAATCACCATGATATTATTTAGCCATGAATCATCAATAATTGTCTATGTGGTCGGATTTTTTTCATTAGTGGGTCATCCTGCAGTTGGAAATCCTAAACCTGCATGGACTAACAAATATATATCCTCCACAATGTTAAACATTACCAATCCTTTGATCAAGTCACTATCATTTCCTGGCTTTGTTGTCATCAACACTCTTGATATCATGATTAGATAAAATATTAATAAACCAATAATTAATCTTTATTTGTGACACTTCAACAACTATTTGTATGCATGTATCAAAACATAAACATAATGTGAATAAATTCCATATTTAACATCATTTCACATGCATTAGTAATAAATAAATCACTATCAAGTGTCATCATTCCAACAAAATGTTAGTAAAAGCTTGCATCCACTTTCATATTATTTAGAAAGGAAAGATAACATACTATATAATATTTGTGTGCATGCAAATGCATAACAAGCTATCAATATAAATATTCCAACAATAAATTTTCTTTGTGACTACTCTTATGTTTCATTTCCCAAAGGTATTAATGCAATAGATTCTATAATTATGCATGTGAATGCATATTATTTTCCAAAAAAATCTTTCCCACACGAGAGCTATCCACTATGGCTATTAGGTATAAAAATGCAAGCTTTATTTCAAAAAACTTAACCTAATGGTTATAATTTCATGCATGCAACTACTTGTACTCTCCAACATAAAATAACATGATAGCTTGTTCTTCTTGTATGTAAAACATATAATTCTTGTGCATGAAAATGAATATTATTTTCCCCAAAAGAAGGCTAACACAATCTATATTATGTGATTGCACCATATTTTTCTCCAAAAATATATTCCCAAAATTGTAAATATATTTTCATCCAAGTGTATATTTTTCTCTAAAGAATCTTTCAAACAGATACTAACACAATACAACATGCAATTACTAGTTTTCCTCTCCAATAATCTAATTCAATAATGCATACAAGGAAATTTTTTTCTCTTCTTTTTCTTTTTGAAGACTTCTAGAAAAAAAATACTTATTTTCATACAACACTATATAATTATTTTCCAAGGAATATAACACAATAATTATTATTTTTTCAAAATTTAGCTAACTCACTAGCTATCATGTATGTGATACAAAATATTTTCCTATCATTTCACACATTAGATAAGTTCGTAGTATTTCCTCAAGAAATAGCAGGAGTAACAAATACTTCTAAAATAACACAACCTATTTCCTTTTGTTCAAATTTTTTATGTGAACTCTTTCTCAAAAAGGTTACTTATCTCTCTCGGCACGACTCAAGCATCCCATGCACGTAAAATCACATTCATTTCCAGTAGATCCAACATACTAGATATTATCCCTATTGATGCAGACGAATCTGCATTTTAACATAATACGCGTACCTGTAGGTTATGGGCCCACATAAACAATGAAGCATGCAACAACGGAATCACATTACTACAATTATAAATAAATCACAATCACCTCCAAAACAATATCGCTGATTTTAGCATTTACGATATTCCATGTCGGAAAATATAACAAATAAATTTTTGCATCAAACATATAATTCTGCCAATGCGAAATTGTGATGATGATGTCACATCGCAACATCATAACTTCCACAACTTATCGCAAATCGGCCTCCCACAAGTTTAAGTCTACACTGATCATTGTTAAACCATAATTCATGATATGTGCGATATGCGCTTGATCATTATACCGACACATGGCTCATCTTCATCGCATTGCAAGTTATATTGTTTAACTTGCGACTTCCTAACGCATAAATATAATAAAATCTGATGGTAATGTGTGCTCGTCCATCCATCTCTTGTTGTTATTCTATGTTGTGATCTTCACCGTCTATTCATCCTTCACTCTCATACCTGTTGATGGAATTTGTGTTTGAATAAATCCATCTATGCCATATTTTATCTACGACGAAGTTCATAGGAACTTCGTGCTCCACACTTTTACTCACACAACTTATCAATTAATAGGGTTGAAATAAGAAAGATATATATACGCATAATAAATCGAAAATAACACATAGATACTGTAAAATCAAAATTATTATTGGATATATAAAATAACACAAATTCCATTATTTCCCCAAGCTCCAGTTATAGTCAAAGGCCTCTCTAGCCTGAATCACAAATTCACCTTGCGGCTACATTTTTCTACTCCGTATCATACAACAAAGACTTTGTTTATAAAGGAATTACAAAGCGATTGGATCATGTAATATCCACAAGTTTCTCCCACAAATATTTCAACTAACCCCTAAGATCTCTTTGTTTATTTACATGGAAGATAATTAAAACAAATCAAATCTTCTAGAGACATATCGATTCCATTATTTTAGCTATGTTTCATGGAAATTAAACCCCATTTACAAACGTTTGTCCACATTTTCTCCTTCCACAACATTGAATATCAATTTTGATAAGGATGGTTTGATGCTTCTACATCAGAATCCAAACGTACAAAAATTTTATGACCTCCTTGTCATATACCTTCTCTATAAAAAGTTTGCTACTTGCTATTAGTACCAAGTCTTTTTATTCTCTGTGGAAGTTCCTTTGTGATATCTCTGTAATAGCATTTGTGAGATGCAACAAAACCTCTGTAGTAGCAAGTCCTCCCTACTACAGGATACCTCACTAAGCTTCTCTTCTCTGAGCTTAGTCTGTCAGTGTCTCTCTTGTTCTCTCCTTTGTAACCATGTGAGCACTTCTTGCTCTAGGTTGCTGTAAAATTCTCACTTTATTCTATCGCTACCTGCACAAAAATATAAAGACCACATGCTTTACCAATCCTCAATAAGTTTTCACCTCCTTCCTTTTCATGTAGAATCATTTTCTGCTATGGTACCACCTGATGCAGACAAATCTTCATTTTAACATAATATACAGACTTGTGGGTTATGGGCCCGCATAAAAAATAAAGCACGCAACAACGGAACCACATTACTACAATTATAAACAATTCGCAATCACTCCCAAAAAAAATATCATTGATTTCAGCGTTTACAATATCGCATGTCGACAAATATAACAAATAAATTTTTACATCAAACATATAATCCTGCTGATGTGAAATTGCAATGATGATGTCGCATCACAGCATCCCAACTTCCATATTTTATCGCAAATTGGCCTCCCGCAAGTTTACGTCGACATCGACGGTTGTTAAACCATAATGCATGTGATGTGCGATATGCACTTGATCGCTATGTCAGCACGTGGCTTATATTCATCGCATCATAATTTATATCATTTAACTTGTGACATCCTAACGCATAAATATAATAATTGTCGATGGTGATGTGCACTCGTCCGTCCATATCTCATCATTATTCTATTTTGTGATCTTCATTGTCCATTCATCCTTCACTCTAATACCTGTTGATGGAATTCACGTTTCAATAAATCCATATATATCATGTTTTATCTACAGCGAAGTTCATAGGAACTTCGTGCTCTGCGCTCTTACTCCAACAACTTATGAATTAACAGGGTTGAAATAAGAAAATATATATATATATATATATATATACATATATTCATAATAAATCAAAAATAACACACAGATACTGTAAAATCCAGATTATTCTTAGATATATAAAAGCACACAAATTCCATTATTTCCCTGAGCTCGAGTTACAGTCAATGGCCTCTCTAGCATGAATCACAAATTCACCATGCAACTACATTGTGTTACTCCCTATCATACAACATAGACTTTGTTTTTAAAGGAATTAAAAAGCAATTGGATCATCTAAGATCCACGCGTTTCTCCAACAAATCCTTCAAATAATCCCTAAGATCTCTCTGTTTAATTACATCGCAGATATTCTCTTTAAGAATCCAATATTTATGTTTAAAAATTTAATGCATATGCATCATGAGAACATACTTGGTAATCTTTTAAATGAATTGACTTAATTATTTTTCAAGAATTATCAAAAGATTTTTTTTATATTTTATGCATGCGAATAAATTATTTCTTTTCAAGAAATATCAACATAATTGTTTTATTTTTGTGCATGCAAATAACTTATTTCTTTTCAATAAATATCAAACTTAATAGTTATTTGTTTTTTCATGCAATTAACTTATTTTTTTTCAACGATATTAACACAATAGTTATCTCTATATGTACATAAACAACTATTCTTATGTGGCAAAAAAATCAAATGGAAGCACTATGTTTTTTCTCTTTTAGTCACCAACTTTGGATGCGGTTTACGAACATATGGAAACATTTTTTTAAAACCAAAAGAGGTTTTTTATTGGAATGGGTTAATTAAAGAAAAACTCTCTAATTTTTTATATAGGTTTCATTGTTTGGAAGATTATAATGAATATTTACAGCCCTTTTTTCGAAATTCAAATATTAAATAATTTCTTGTTTTGGTCATCAACTTTGGGCATGGTTTCTGAAGATATAGAAACTATTTTTTGAAAATAAAAGAATTTTTTTTTATAATGGGTTCATTAAAGAAAAAATATCTCAGTTTTTATACAAGTTTCATGGTTTGGAAGACTTGAATGAATATTTGCAACCCATTTTTCAAGATTTAAATAGTAAATACTTTATTGTTTTTGTCATAATCTTTGGACATGGGTTTTGAGAAATGGTAGACGAATTTTTCAAATCTTAAAGAGGTGTTTAGTGAGAACGTGCACATTTACAAAAAAAATATTTCATTTTTACACATATATCATGGTTTGGGAGATACGAAGACATATTTTCACCCTATTTTCAAATAACTCATGCAATTAACACAATTAATTAGCTACGAAAATATTTTAAGAATTCAATGTACAAGAAATCCTTTAAAATTTTAATGAATGTTTTATATTTTAAAAATTCAATGAGAAAAACACATATTCCTTTATGCATGAAATTATATGGATATTTTCCCAATAATATAATCCTGACTCTTTATCATATGCAAATTTTCAAGAAAATAAATTTGATTCTTATTTCTTCATGAACCATATGAAAAAAAAATAATTTTAAAATATGATAGTTACTTGTATTTTAATGCATGCTTGAAATTTCTTCTGCCTCTTTCTTGTATCCATTCCACGTGTATTCTGTCAATAGTTCTCATATTTTCTCACAAGATTACAATAAGTAGAATTAAGAACACAAAACAGTTTTTCTAAATCCTAAAAAAATTCCATAAATCATCCATAAATTAGTCCATAATTAATATTTTACAAAATTCTACAATCACTCGGTAAATAATCCATAAATCTCTCATGTTTTTATTTTCAAACTAGATTTTCTTTTACCTTATGAAAAAAATATCACTTATATGTGGTATTTCTAAAACTATCACTCATTATTTGTAAAACTCATAAAATATATTAAATCACAAATATAATTTTTTTATATAGAAGAATATAAATTATTATAAATAAAATAAATAATAATTAATTCTTGTAATATTCATATAATTAAGAATTACACGAATAATCTTCATGCAATATCAATATATCATTTAATAATACTTAATTATTCAACAACCCTCATTTTAGTATAGTTTTTATGGTACCTTACCTAAGGGATACTACATACTCCCCCCGTTAAAGAATGTCTTTGATGTTATTCTATTGTTGGAACATTGACTTTTTTCTTTTGATTACTAATTATTTATGTAATGTAAAATAATACTTTCATCATAATAATTTCCCAATTACTCAAATAACACCAACTCGTTAATCATCAAAATGATAATAAAAAATTGTATCAAGTACATGTTCTCCTTTTTTAGGGCTTATAAGAGTCTTTGTTTCCCACTGGTATTGTTTTCAAATTACTATCTTTCTCTCCCATAATAATTTAAATCAAATTCAAACTCATGGCATTTATCTCAAACCATTTTTCCTCTAGTTTGACTCTTTCCATCTCCATCATAAGTTAAATCATAAGTAAATACATTAACAATTTATTTCCTCTATCCATGCATATAGATAATTATTTTTTGACATGTTCATTTTCTTATACAAACACAACATATTTCATCGAAAGTGTCACTTATAAAAATTAATAGATCATGCATGCATAACTGTAATACATATAAAAACTTAGAGACATGCAACTTACTAGATATTATAACATCCAACGTCATTAGAATATTTTGAAATCAATATAAAAATGTAGACATAATTTCATCAAACCGTAGTTAATGTTTGATAATTATGTCGGAATCGTGCATATTCCATCCAACTCTGAATTATCTCCAATAGTTCCCCATCGAGGTAATATATATTTTCCAATGGAATAAACAACCCCATTGATTCCTTAGTGGTTTCTTCCGACTATTTTTTTAAGAACGACCTACTTTAAGTTCTACCAACCTTTTGCCTAGGCATTTTTGTTTTTGTTTTTTTTTTAAATATTATTTTATTTTTCTTTAAAGAATGTATTTCTCTCTAGATGTGTTTTATTTCACCGCACATAGTATTTCTCTCTAACTATATGATTAACATAATTTTTCTCTCCCATTATGTTAATATTTTCCTCTTTATTTTTTTCTCCTAGGGATTTTTTTAGGAGACATTTACACAAGATACATCTTGGACTTAACCACCAATAAATTTCCATAAGCTCACAGGAAGTATTTTAAAACTCCTGATTTATTTATTGAATATCCAAAATAATGTATTCATTAAATTGATATAAAATAACATGTTACCTTATCCCATCAATCCCAACATGGCTTCCATAGTCATTCAATCCAGTAATAATTCAATTTATAAGAATAATCATGTCTAAAAATCCATTGTAATTTACATAAATATTCATTTTCATATCATCAATAAAGAAAGTGCACATTTGTGTACATCATGCATCCATACTTGGCCCTCAACATAGGTTCCACAATTTTTCGAAGTACATTGACAACAATTCATCACATGTGATACAGGTGGTATACCTTCCATATTTCCACATAACAAAAATCATGCAACGTAGAAAAAACACATTAACATATCTTTCATACCATAGGATTATACCTTCTCTAATGTCTTGCCTTATGAACCATGAATATTATAGAGAGATAATCGCCCCAATCAACACTAGGACACAAAATGCATTTTTTTTTTTTACAATTAGTTTACATTCATGTAAGCAATGACCATTGCAAAATTTTGGGCAAATAATTGCTAATCTTGCAATATAAAACCACTTTGGTGTTTTATGAAAAATTTTGCAAGCACGTACTCTACAACTAATGAGGCATTCTAAGAAATATTTTGAAAACATGCAGTCTACATCCATTAAGAAATTTTGACAAATAATTTGCAAGAAGTCAATCTACAACCAGTGAGACATTCTACCAAAAATTTTGCAAGCATGCAATCTACAACCACTGATTCATGTTAAGAAATATTTAGCAAACATGAAATAAATTTTCATAATGTTAAAACTAGCAGAGAGATAGTAAAGCTATAATTTAAAAAATAGCATGAATCATATTAATATCATCTATGGTGATTTTTTTTGCAGAACAACATAATCAAAAATTCCTGCAAGGTATCAAAAAATCGACTAAATTATGGAATATGAGTCTAAAAATAACCTTTTTGGAATAAAATTGGGGTTACATTGACATATGGTATGAATACCACCTAATGTTAAACTTAACTGTATGAAAAACTATCAAGGATGCAATTATTTATAACAAAAAATCTTTCGATCTCATTTAACACTTATGTCAAACACATGGAATGAAAACTTTCATCTACAACTCTACATGAATAAATAAAGCCCAACATTGTTCTACTATGATTTTTTCATTGAATTTAAGTTCACTATATCAATTCCACTTGACTCATTGATCATTTTTAACTACTAAAGAGTTGTTTTCAATGTTTTCTTGTTTACAACATTCCATTGTCCTCTTCAGGGTCAAACCCAACTTCTAAATTACTTATTTATAACACAAACCATATATGCATTCATTCTTGATAATAAATGCATTACAACTTTAGTCACATCTTCTTTTTTTATGCACCTTAATCATTGTTGTAATAGTATGCATGCAAATGTTGGTAATTAATTTTCACTATAAGAAGTGAGTGCTAAGGATTTTTCATAGTTCCAATAGAGCCTCTATTTTCTTTTATTTCATCCATATTGAAATGTCATGAGCACAACTTTTAAAGAAAAATTATCACTTTCTACTCTTTAATGTGTTCATTAATCTTGCATCCTATATTTCATGTTAATTTCGGTTCAGTACATGTTCTATTAGAATCATACCTGATATTATGCTCACTAGCATCATACCTCTACTTATTTTTTGGCTTAATGATTCCCAAAAGGCACCAGTGTTGCAACTTTTTCCTGTGATACCATTTGTAACATCCCTGGGCAACCTCGCAAGAAAATGCATGGAGTTAGGAACTTTTTTCAACATTTACCAATGTGTAACATTTGAAAATAATTTCTATATTTTCCCTCAATGACCATTAGAATAACCATCGTCATTAACTAGAGAAATATTTACTGAAATCATAGTGAGTTACACAACTATTAAGTTCCATTGTTGTAGCATATTAACTTAAATTTCTTCTTATAACTATGCATCGATTCCATGATTATTTGAACTAAAACAGTAAATCACATACCTGATAATATAAAAATAACATAATTAAATGAATTAACATCATAAAAATGGCACAATGAACAATCACATCATTAGACACTAATATACCCTCGAAATCTCGTAGGGTGAAAACAATAAAACATTTAATTTTATTATTAAATGCTCGTGAGGGTGTTCACCCCTCACTCAATGGTTACAAGGGAGTCTATCCCTTCACCATTGTCATAAAATATTACATATAAAAATCATCTTAAATGCAACATAACTAGTCATAAGATATTACAATCATGATATCATTTACCCATGAATCTTCAATCTTTGTATTTGTGGTAAAATTGTTTCCATCAGTGGCTCATCCTCCAGTTGAAACTCCTAAACCTGCATGGACTAACAAATCTTTGTTTGCCACAATGTTAAACATGAACAATGCTTTGCCCAAGTCACCATCATTTTCTACCATTTTTGTTGTCAACATACTTAATATCATGATTAGATAAAATATTAATAAACCAATATTTAATCTTTATTCGTGGCACTTCAACAATTATTTGTATGCATGTATAAAACATAAATATAATGTCATGAATTTCATTTTTTAACATCATTTCACATGCATCAGTAAAAAATAAATCACTATCAAGTGTCATATTTCCAAAAAAACGCTAAAAAATTCTTGTATGCACTTTCATATACTTTCCAAAGGAAAGGTAACATACTAGATAATATTCTTGTCCATGCAAATGCTTAACAAGTTTTCAAGATAAATAGCCAAACAAGAAATCTTATTTTTTCATACTATTATGTTTTATTTTCCAAAGGAATTAACGCATTATATTCTATACTTGTGTATGTGAATGCATGTTTGTTTCCAAAAAAATATTTTTCATGCGAGAGTTATTCACAATGGCTATTATGTGTAAAAATTGAAGCTCTATTTCAACAAGGTTAACATAATAGTTATAATTTCGTGCATTCAACTATTTTTCCTCACAAAGGGAAAATAACATGATAGGTTACTCTTCTTGCATATAAAAAATATATTTCTTGTGCATGAAAATGCGTATTATTTTTCCCAAAAGAAGGCTAACAAAATTTGTATTATATGATTGCACCTTATTTTTCTCTAGAAATTTAAAACAAAAAATGTAATTATATTTGCATGCAAGTGCATATGTTTCTCTAAGTAATATTTCAAAGAAATCTCAATACAATACAACATGAAATTACCAATTTTCCTCTCCAATAATCCAATTCAATAATGGATAGAAGGGAATGTTTTCCTCTTATTTTCCTTTTTGAAGAGTTTTAATACAACAAATACCTCTTTGGATATATATATATATATATATATATATATATATATATATATATATATATATATATATATATATCTTTTCTAAGGAATATAACACACTAATTATTGCTTTTGCAAAAGTTGGCTAACTAACTAGTTATCATATATGTGATATAAAATCGTTTCTTATCATTTCACACATCAGACAAATTTGTAGTATTTCCTCAATAAATATCATGAATAAAAAATCCTCCTCAAATAACAAAACCTATTTTCTTTTATGCAAAAGTTTTATGCGAACTACTTGTCAAAAAAGTTACTTATCTCCTTCTTAGTGACTCAAGTTTCCCATGCATGTAAAATCACATATTCATTTCCAATAGATCCCGTATACTAGATATTATTCATATGCACATAAACACATATTCTCTTTAAGACTCAAATATTTATCTTTAAATATTTAATTCATATGCATCATGAGAACATCCTTGGTAATATTTCAAATGAATTGACTTAATTCTTTTTCAGGAATTATCAACATAATTGTTCTATTGTTTATGCAAGTAAATTTATTATTTCTTCTGAAGAAATATCAACATAATTTTTTTATTTTTTGCATGCAAACAAATTATTTATTTTCAAGAAATATCAAACATAAAAGTTATTTTTTTTCAATAATATTAACACAATAGTTATCTCTATATGTACATAAACAACTATTCTTATCTCGAAGAAAAATCGAATGGAAGCACTATGTTTTTCCTCTTTTAGTTATAAACTTTGTATGTGGTCTACGAACATATGGAAACAAGTTTAAGAAAAACAAAAGAGGTTTTTTTTTTTTTTAACGGATTAATTAAAACAAAACTTTATGAGTTTTTATACAAGTATCACGGTTTGGAAGATTATAATGAATCTTTGTAGCCCATGTTTCAATATTTAAATATTAAATAATTTTATGTCTTTGTCATGAAATTTGGACTAGAAGATTATAATGAATCTTTGTAGCCCATGTTTCAATATTTAAATATTAAATAATTTTATGTTTTTGTCCTGAAATTTGGACACGGTTTCGAACATATGGAAATGAGTTTTTGAAAACAAAAAGAGGTTTTTATTTGGAACGGGTTCATAAAAAACTCTCTCTCATTTTTTACACAGGTGTCACGGATTAGAAGATTCGAATGAATCTTTGTAGCCATTTTTTCTAGTTTTAAATATTTTATAATTCCATGTTTTTTCACTCAACTTTGGACAAGTTTTGAGTAGTGGTAAAATAATTTTTCAAATTTGAAAGAGCTTTGTTGTTAGAACAAGTTTATTTACAAGAAATTCTTTCAATTTTACACATATATCATGGTTTCAGAGAGGCGAAGACATATTTTGACCCTATTTTCCAATAACTCATGCAATTCACACAACTAATTCGCCACACAAATCATTTAAGAATTCAATGCACAACAAATATTTTAAAATTCAGTGAAAAAACACTTATTCGTCTATGCACGAAATTGCATGGATATTTTCCCACAAAAATAATCTCAACTCTTTATCATATGAAAATTTTCAAACAAATAAATTTTGGTTCTTATTTCTTCATGAACCATATGAAAACACAATAATTTTCAAAGATGATAGTTACTTATATTTTAATGCATGATTGAAATATCTCCTTCCTCTTTCTTGGCTCTATTCTACATGTATTTTGTCATTAGGTCTCATATTTTCTCATAGAATTAGAATAAGTAAAATTAAGAACACTCAATATCTTTTCTAAATCCTAAAAGCATTCAATAACTGATCCATAAACCACTCCATAAATCATCTTTTTTCTAAATTTTACATTTACTCAATAAATCATCCATAAATCTCCCATGTTATTTTTTTCAAGATAAATTTTCCTTTTTCTTATAAACAAAATATCACTTATCCATGATTTTTCTAAAACTATTATTTATTATTTCTAAGACTCGTAAAATATACCAACTTGAAAATATAATTTATTTTGATAGAAAAATATAAATTATTTTAAATAAAATAATTATGAATTAATTATTTTAATATTCTAATACTTACGAACCATAAGAATATTCTTAATGTAATATCAATATAAAAATTAATAATATTTAATTATTCAAACAACCCTTAATATATAAGAGTTTTACGGTAGCTAGGTTAGGCGAGGCATATTATACTTTCTTTACTTGCCAATTGATGGACGCGGTACTTACCTGTTGATGAACGCAGTGGATGTGAACCGGAAAGAGTGAAACCGTCACCACTGGAACAAATTTCTCTCTCATTCCGTACTAAACCTTCGATGTTAGTCCTCAAACAAAACAGGCTTAATAAGTTACACCCTTCAGCTTAGTAAAGGCACGCACTTGTTGTCTTGATGGCATAGCGAGTATATTGCTGCAGTGCTAGGCTAGGGTATGAAAAGTTGTAGTCGAGCCACTCCGACGGAGTAAAGATTGAAAATGAGCCAAGGGATCGCTAGAGGGTGTGCGGTAGTTATCCTAAACCTACTCTCGAAACAAAACGACCGTCAGATCCTACCCTAATTCTCAACTGTAGATCCAGTACCAGATGTAAGAAGATAAAATTTCCATCTACAGATAGAAAACTCCAAAACTTATCCTTATGACATATCGACGGAATGTAGGTCACCAAGGAGTGACAATTCGTCATCGGTGGCAGTAGTGGATATGCATAAGAATTTACGAAAATCTAGTCTTACGCATCGCCTGATCAAGATAACCATCATTGTTTATCTGAGTGATGTGCAAAAACTTTACATGGTAATAAACTTAGCAAGATAATTACAATACCTATGACTTAGTCATGGTAAATATTAATAATCAGACATAATGATTAAATTTGTTGTTTTTGTTTTATTTTATGGTCGTTGTTATGTCTATGGGTGCTACGCATAAGGTTATATTCAATTATGTAAAAAAATTGATTGAATGTAGAACTAAATAAAATAAATTCTTAATGGAAATGGTCATGTTATGAAATGATTACAATTATATATATGTTAACAAGTTAATTATTCAAATCAAGTGTAATATAGTAAAGCGTAGATTTAATCTCGATCTCTTCGTTATTAGTGTGAATGAGATACAGTGAAGAACCGAGTTCACATGAACTGTAACAAATTAGGTTTCAAAAAATTACGGATATTGTTGTTAGTCGTCGGCTTAAAATGGAATTTGTGAAAATTAAAGATGACAACTTTGAAGTCGGGTGAGTTTTCTTAGTGATGGTATGTTAATCAATGTAACAATATTAATTTCAAGTGTTAAATTTGATTGGCCAAGGGTGGATACATTAAGAAGATTCATAGCTATTTCTCTAGGGTTGGAAGCTTTATAATATTTTGCACCACTAAACAAATTAGGCATTCTATATTCCAAAGATTTTTTACCGAGAGATTTAGGGTAAGTTTTTCTCTATTTATTGGAATTGATATTTTTTTTTATGTTCTATATATTATATAACTTATATTGTTTGAGTTGTATTCTATCTTAAGGTATTTTCTAGCTTTTTGATGATAGTATTTAAAGTAAACTTTGAAATTTTAAAAACACAAGGTTATTTAATTATGTTTAGGGTGTTTATGGATCAACAATTAAGTTGTATTAAGTGGTTCAAATTGTATAGAGCATGTGTTTTCTCTTTAGATATTACATGTTCAAATCTGAAGAGTGTAGAGTATATGCACTTTCAGAGACTTGAAAAATCAAATTATTGGGTAGAGGCAAATAATTGAGTACTTAATAAAAATGTAATTTAAAAAAAAAGCATTAGATAGTCTAAAAACTTTAAAAAACACTAAACTTTAACAAAAACCATGCATACTCATCATTTTTGTTGTCTAAACATCAATGAACGTTTCTAAAATACAATGGACCAATAAAACTTCCTCCATAGATCGCTCCATAGGACCCATGTCTTATCTATAACTTCGTTGATATGGCATGAGGGCCTCACACAAAACTATTAAGGCCTTAATTATTAACGTGGATAGATAAATTATAGCTAAATAGTTTATATTCCAATCACTGACTTACAAAATCGATTCCTTGGAATGCCCACTGCATCAAAAAGTTGGATTTGTTTGATATCTAAACCAATAATCCTATATGCGTAATTATGTCAAAAGGCTTGCAAAATTTGAGAAAAATTATAATACGTGCTAACTCAAAAGAGATGGAATTACATCTCTGAATACTTTACAAAATGTGATACAAAAGCATAACAAGATAAAAAAAATTAATCTAAAGACACTCACAATAAACTAAAGAATCTTGTAGACTCTCATGGATTTGGAGTTTCTTTCATGTGGTCTTTTCTACCTCTTTTCAAAAGAGGGGAGGATCATGAATTTTTTTTAACAGTAATTAAAAGTATGGAGAGGAGGAGGAATTATCACATTCAACTCTTTTTTGGGGTGCAATATCACCTTCCATATTTTTCTCCCTTTTTGCAAGTGCTGTTGTTTTTTTCTATCTATGAGTCTTGATTTGGGTTCGTTTAGCGACTATTTGAAAGGCCTCTTCTAATAAGATATGAGACCCTAGCTCTTTATCAATCTATGCATGTTATCTTCTAACATCTTTGTTAGTAGCCTAATTTAATACGTTTCTTAATGGATTACTTGTTCTCTGTGTGATTATAAATCTATAGATACATAAAATAAAGGTTCTTGATGGTTCTTGGTGATTCTAAGGGAAATAAATACCTCTTTCTCTTCTGATGCGACCTCTTCATACCTAAATAAATTTTCTTGATTCAAAACATCATCGAGGGGAGGCATGCCATTTTTCCTCTCACAACGCATGCATTAGGAGTTGAGAAATGGGATCTATTATGCAATGGATTAGGGGTGATTCTTGAACTTTTTTAGTTCATTTCTCTACAAAGTGAGGTCCTTTATGTGTCAATCTATTTCCTTCACATGTCATGGTTTTATTTTGTTGGAGGGCACCTTTTTGTCTTTTTCGTTGCTACAATTGTTCTCTTTCCTCATTATTTTTCTGAATTTTGTTTGATTATGTGCATAATTAGGAAAATTCCACATATTCAAGACAATTCTCAATTTCTTGATAGTTAGTCCAATTATATAGATGGAGATTTATTTCCCTTGAGAGTCCCTTAACAAGGTCCTCTTCTACATAAACCTTGTCACACTATTTCCATAGCATTTGCAAACTTCATAAATGTTTCCTTCTTCCAACAATGAAGGGGAAAATATCGAAATCGAACCTAGACAGAGATTGATAATATCATTTTCTAGTTTGAAATATGAAATTCGTTGATTTAGATAAAAACTTTGAGCTCCCATAAAATATGCCCCACTTCCAAAATTTAGGTCTTAATTTTCTTTCTTCTCAAATAAGGAAAAAGAAAATCCCCTCTTGTACAAGGAAATATAAAGTTGTCCTTCAATCATGGGTCTCTATTTTTGTGCAGCTAAAGCCATAAGCCCATAAAATATTCAATCAAGCCTCTCTTCTCTCTTGGGACCCATTGTGGAGTATTTATTGGCATGGATTATAATTTTCCGGACATCACGCAATATCTTCACAAATCGGGATGGGTTGGAGTGCTAGAACTATTTTTTGGCATGAATTATAATTTTCCGGACATCACCGTATTTCTTCACAAATCGGGATAGATTGGAGTGCTAGAACCTTCGACCACTAGTAACGAGTAAGGTCACTAGAATTCTTTAATTTATTCCCCGATCGCTCCTCACGATCCATGGTCCAGAAAAAAATGCAAATGACTCTAAGAAACATAGTTCTGGGGAATTAATTATTTGATACATTCCTTATGTTTAATAGATACGAACAAATATGTTGATTACTTTTGTTTGCACTGGCGTCCTTTAAAATGTTTTCATATTAGTGAAATAGTTCACAATTTCATTACGCTCCAAAAGAAATGAAAGTGGATAAGTCGATTCTTGTGATGTTTAACCTCTCTTTATAAGTCTAATACAACATTCCGTCAAGAATGTGATCAGCAAAACCAATCTTAAATACATTTTTCAAATGACAAACCTCGAATCCAAGTGTTAAGCTTCAATTTCCAATTTGAGTCCTTAGATTATTGGATATAATTGAACTAGAATGTTTGATGTGATACGAGTGCCTAAAACATATATCAACACTATTATTGTACCACAACTTATAACGACCTCATAAGTCTCATTTATATTATAATACTTCGAATATTATCAAAATAATACATAAAAGATGAAATACTTTTAAAATATTCTTAAAATGCAAAATGTTAAAATAATGTATTTGGGAAGGTCAAAATTATACAATCTCGGAGAATATAATTTGTAGAAATAAAAATTCATTTAACATAATGTGATATAGTTTCACAACTTATAATGACCTCATAAGTCTCATTTATACTATACTATTTTGAATATTATAAAAATAATACTTAAAAGATGAAATATTCTTAAAATATTCTTAAAATATAAAATGTTAAAATAATGTATTTGAGAATGTCAAAATTATACAATCTCGGAGAATATAATTTGTACAAATAAAAATTCATTTAACATATTGTGATTTAGTTTCAAATTGAATACTTATAAATTTTATTCAAATATGTAAATTAAAAAAAAAATAACAATTTAGAAAATGATAACGATTTATAAGCTAATAGTTGACAAAGTTTATCAAAAGATAATATTTTTTGGCAATATTATTTATTGTGATACAAAAGATATTTTATAATAATAATTTTCAAAAAAATATTTTGTAATATTATTGTTTCAAATTATTTTAAAAATTTATATTATAATTATATATATGGGAAAATATTATTTTAGAATAATTTTTATTTATTTATTTAATTTTGATGAGAATATTGTATTAAATGAAAATCTAATTTTTAATAGTGACACCTACCATAAGTGTGCGTAATGAAAATATTTCAAGGCCATTTATACCTGTAATTATGATGGTATTTATTTTCAGTAGCTCTTAGTTGTTTTACTATCCTAAATGACATAACGTTAGCATTTTACTATCCTAAAAGACACAAGGTTAGCATTTTACTATCCTAAAGGACATAGGGTATTTGGAGGCATATGTTCTTACAATGTTAAGGAATAGTTTTGATAAAGAATACCGTTACTAATTTAGACTCCTAATCGATGTTTAAACTTATATTGGTGAGATAAAAAGAAGTTTCATATTCCTAGTTTGATCCATAATGCTTCACAATTTGTAATTCTTAAACAAAGATTCGTGAACAAGGTGATGGATAACTAGGTGTGAATCTCCCATTACCATTAAATATAGGATGTTTGATTCTTTAGCTAGAAGAAGTTCTTGCTAGAATCCATATGCCTCTCCCACTTTATTTCCTCAATTTCCTAACCCCAAATATACTCAATTACAAATTTTCCACTAGTGTTGAAAATAATACCTTTAACCGCCCTCATTTCCAAACAAATTTTGATATAAACAATTTGGCTATCTTTTACAAGATTCATATTTAATTAAATTTTATGACGTTATAAGTTATTCATATATTAATGATTAAAATAGATTTACAAAACATGAAAGAGATTTGAAAATTCCTATAATATAAATAGAAAAGTATCTTCTAAATTTCAGGGAAAACTTCTTCATATTTATGGATGGTATTCGTTGAAATACCATTGATCTAAATTGGAAAAATAATTAGTTTTTAATATAAAATAAGTTAAATATTTAATAATAATAATAATAATATGAAATAATTAATATATGTGTGTGTGTGTGTGTGTGTGTGTGTGTGTGTGTGTGTGTGTGTGTGTGTGTGTGTGACTAATTCATAATTTAATAATTAAAATAATTAAGTATCACACTTACATTATAACATACATATATAAAAAAAAACTACTTTTACTATAATGGTAATGTCTAGCCATAACTCACTTATGAAATTATTTTCCATAAGATATAATTTAACTAAGTATTACGTGGCAGCCTTAATCCTATTCTTGTTATTTGATTTCATTGTATTTTTTACAAATCTTAAACACTTACCATAACCTACTTTGACACCTTTGGCATTTTATATGGTTTCATTTACCGATGCTATACATACTATTGTGTTGTCGTTAATAAATTTACTATGCCATGACACCACGCACATCCATCACAATGTATTTTCAATCGAGAAACTAGCTGGAATGATGAGGAGTTAAGGCGGTAAGTACTCGTATTAAGTTTCGTATGATAGTTGTAGAGTCTGCCATTACTCCCTATTGTTCTCAATGGTACCCTAATTGACATCCATCATCAGTTTCTTGGTAGATCGAGCGTCCATTTTTCATGTGAGAGTTTGTCCTAGATAACCACGCTATCCCTAGTTTCACTCCATCATTTCTTCGTCCATCTTTGTCAAGAAACTCTTCCATTCTGAGCTTTGGTTCTTCGGGCTTCTGTCGAGCTCTATTGCTTCTGGTTGGAAATTTTAAGTCTTCCCGACGTGGAGACCATGAGTTTCAGCATTGAGGCTAGAGGAGGTATATGTTCCATAATTTTATTTTGCGATGGAGGATAGGTTCTGCGACGCACACTATAGAATACTTCAGAGGTATTTTGTCTCCAAATCCGTTGTGGTTTTGTTTTCGAAAGTCTGTGCTTTAAACCACAACACTGTCAGGTAAATTGACACATAAAAATTTGTTTTTATGGTCCATTTGTTTGTTTGACTGGTTCAATGCCTACCTCTCTACAAAGTTTGTAATACAATGTTTTATTCTTATTTATCTTTATCATGATCTTCAGTTCGTTGTTCTAGAGTAACGGAGAAACTTCTTTCTCACGTAATCCTCTCATTATTCTGCATTTATATATATATATGAATTGTTTTTCTCTTGACTTATTCTTTATTAGCTATTCTGCATCCTAGTGTTTACTCACAGAAGCTCAGTTCTATGTTTTGTTGGTGCTAGCAGGTTAGTCCTCCTGCTGTTCACAAATACAAAGCTTTCCAAGTCAAGCGTGAAGTTGTTTTTCGAATTACCCCAAAACTTCCTATTGATAACTTCACATTCCTCTTGCAGGTATTTCCTTTTTAAGGAACTCAGTTCTAGTCGAACCACTTCCGTCGATTTCTGGTGAGGGGTTTAATTGTCAGGACTCATATATATTTTTAATCTGAGTTTATGTAAATATATAGACCTCCTACTGGAGGGTTTTAAGCACTAGATTTCTGGCCAGTTCTTTACGCCCTCATTATAATACATTTTCGCTCTAGTTTTATCAATATTTAGGTAGTCTTCCTTTTTACCTTGTAATGTAAATTCTGGAACTAGATATTTTCCTCCATGCCGAGGCTTGACCACAATTTCTAACATTTAATTCAAGTCCTCTTGTTACCTTCCTATGTATAAATTAATTTCAAGTTCTTACTCATATTGTTTTTATATATGAACTGCTGGTTTACATTTCTTGTTTTTAACTTAACTGAAAAGTTGTTCTCAGTCTCCTAGATTCACTTTAAGTATTTTTTTTTTAAAGAAATGGTCACTCTATTTAATTAATCAGACCCTTCGTTCTTTTCAAGATGTTATATTGTTTAATGTTTCTCTTCTATCTTATAGTATCTCTGCCTTTAATATTAATGTGTCTTAACCGAGTCTTCGACCGATAGGCTTTTTTTAATCCTTTACAGTAAATTTGTTTATAAAGGGATTCCACATGTATAAAACATGTATTTGAAAGAATTCTCATACAAATTTATTTTATTTCTATAATATTCATATGTTTCTTTGAGTACTCAGGTATATAGTTCTTATTTGGATAACAGGTTTGTTGTACAATATTTCACTTAATTTACTCTTCTTGCAAATGTTAATTTTTTTTGTAACAGTGGAGTATTTATGTTCTTTAGTACTACTTTCTTCTACAATGGGGTGACTAGACAACCCAAAAAATTGTTCGAGTATAGTCAGAGAGGAATGAACGATGTCTTTTGGGTTTCTTCCATTACCCAGAATTAACAGTTCTCCTCCGGTAGTGAGGATAATCTGTCCTATAATCTTTTTTTCATTTTCCTAACAGTACACAGTAACATGTTTACCTCAAATCTATCACAACTTAAACAACATCCATTGCATATCATTAAAATATAGTAGAAATAGTAAATACTCTCTACCATAAATAAATGGAGTTTATCTCTTATTTCAATTCTATATTCACTACAATACAATATTACAAAAATTTACTATTATTCAAATACATATATGGGTTCCAATTTACTACTCAATCTGAAAATGAAATCAAGTACTCATTTGTACAATACGCACTACTGCTGGTGCTCCTCCTAACCCTTAAGAGTGGCAATGACATCCATATCTTCCTTAGTTCTTCCACTAAAAGGCACAGGTTGGTAGTAGAATTTTTTCTGCTGTGACCTTAGGACTCCAGGTCCAGTCAAGCGAGAAAACTTCAGGAATTACTGAGAGTTTTTCCACTAGTCTCTACCATCTCAAGAAAATATCCACCCGTCCTTGGCCCATGAATAGAACCCCCATTCCTCACTAGGATGACTCTCTTATCCCCAGAGGAATAGGTAACTGTTCAAAGTACCCAACCACCTTTTAGTTCTTGGAAAAACTTTGCCATTGACCTTTTACTTTTACTTTCCTTAACTAATTTTATTATTTCATAATTAAAATAAGGAAAATAAATTTTTCCAGCAAAATACTAATTGTCTCAGTCTTTTTTCCTTAAATAATAAATGCAGCTATCAAAACTTCCCCCGATGGAAGTAACATCATCCTTGGTGTTTTACTTCAACTCAGTAAATAGCTCTGGGTAAGCCTCGCGTACAAAATTTTCATCCTCCCAATCAGCCTCATCCGAGCCAAAGTGCTTCCACTACACTTTACCTAGATGATGACTCTCTTTTGGATCATAATTTCTCTTTGGTCAAGTATGTGTTGCGACTCGACCAGAAATTCGTCGTCTAACTCCACTTGCAAATAGAAAAATCTCTTATCAAATTCTCATATAGAAATCATATTCCAAGTTAGGATTTTTTAATTCTATCCTACATGTATATTCTGCCAATGAATTATGTGTTTCGTATCATGCACATAATGCTTCAACATGGACACATGAAACACATTGTGTACTCAGATGTGAGTGGGTAAAGCCAGCTGATAGGCCACAGGTCCTACCCTTTCAAATATTTGGAAGGGTCCATAGAACCTAGGAGCCAACTTGGCACAAGAGGTCCACCACAAGGTACTCCTCTTGGGTTTAATCCTCACATACACATGGTCTCCCACTTCAAATTCCCGATAATACCTCCTTTTATCTACGTAGATCTTCTGCCAATCCTGTGCCGCCATTAAATTCTGTCTTATCTTCGTTATTTCTAATTCCATTTCAGCCATCATATCTAGTCCCAACATTAATTTTGTTTCGGGGCTGCTCCAATTTATGGGTGTGCGACACTGCCTCCCATACAGAGCCTCGAAAGGACTCATCTTAAGGGACTCCTACTAACCATTGTTGTAAGAAAATTCAACAAGATACAAATATTCCTCCCATTTGGTTCATTGCTGCATCACATACATGTGCATCATGTCTTCCAACACTTGGTTTACTCGCTCTGTTTGACCATCTTTCTCGGGATGATAAGTTGTACTAAAGTTTATTTTGGTCCCAAGACCTGTAAACAAAGTCTTCCAAAATGCTGATGTAAACTTAACATCCCTGTCTGATATAACTGTCTTTGGAATACCATGCAGCTTAAAAATTTCTCTCATGAAAATGTCTGCTATCTGTACGGTCTTGTAGGTAGACTGCACAAGTATAAATTATGCAAATTTACTCAATCTGTCAATTACCACGATTATGGATTCATTGTGCATCTTCGACCACGGTAAACCTGTAATGAAGTCCAGGGATATAACTTCCCACTACCATTTAGCTATCGGTATGGGCTGCAACAATCCCGCGGGATGTCGATGTTCCACCTTAAACTGCTGACACTCCAAACATTTATTTAGATATTTAGCAATATTTTTACGTATACCAGTCCAGAAATATACTTTTCTAATTGCTGTCAACATTTTCTGATATCCTGGGTGACCCGCATAGTTACTTTTGTGGTATTCATCCATAATCATCTCTTTTAAGTCCACATAGTTTGGTACATACACCTTTCCTCTAAAGGTGAGCCTCTGATCATTATTTATTCCATATTCAGAAATATTTCCCTTCTTTCTAGTCTCTTCTCTTTAATACCATAGGAATTGATATTCCAAATCTTTTTGTGCTTCTTCTTTCACTTGGTATAAAAATTTACTTTGTATTTGATTATAGTAAAGTTCATAAACACAATGCATTTTTCTACTTAAAGCATCAGCTACCGGTTCTCCTTACCTTTCATGTGTTGGATGTCCATATCAAACTCACTTATAAAGGCTTTCCATTTTGTGTGTCTGGAGTTTAAATTAGCTTGCTTGAAGTAACTAGTCAAGCTGCATAATATGTCTTTAACACAAAATTTTTACCCAGCAAGTAGTGTCTCAATACCCAGAGTGCATGTACTACTATTGTTAATTTCAGATCATATGCTGAATGCCTTTGTTCAAGATCCTTCAAATTTCTTGACTCATAAGCCACCACTTTTCCTTCCTGAGATAGAACTGCCCCAACACCCTCTTTACTGGTGTCTATAGAAACTTCAAATTCTTTGTTGGGGTCAGCTACCCTCGACACTGGTGTAGTGGTCAAAAG